>JAGKTI010022919.1:0-12035 GCA_018397915.1 Birgus latro
TCTATACAAAAAAATGCTCTGAGTTATTTAGATCCAAGGTATTAAATCTGTAAATTGCACAAGGGCTTTAAGAAAACACCGTAATTATTGTACTGAATAGCCAAGTGTTTTTCTTAGTTAAGAGCAATTTAGAGTTTAAGTAGTACTTTAAATAATTTACCTCTATCGTCTGTCCGAGCATAAAATACTATGTTCAAAAATTTCTGTTTTAGTGCAGTTTTGATCCACACATATATATATATTATTTCATAAGACAGAATATTCCTTAAGAGTCCTATTATTTCCGGCTAACTATATAAATAGCAGTGAACGAATCCCGGCCATAAAGATCCCTTTAAGAAATCTTAGCTTGATCAGAGGAGAAAACAAGGAGTTTGGCAGGTTGCCTAGTTTCTTGATCATAAACGTTGTGGCTTGGCAAATCATGATCGCTATCTTACAGCACTCGGTTTACTTCTGCCGTACGAAAATCTTTATGTAATTTTTCTGAGATGGTATTGTTCCTCGCTGAAAGCAGAACCCAGTTCTCAAATCCCTGGACCATTTTGTTTTTTTTATATTGATTCCTTTCAACATCAGCTTTGATTATAAACCAGTTATAAGGAGATCAGTATTATCGGCTACTCCTCCTACTCTCATACAGTTGGCTGCTTCCATTAAGCTCTTTCCTACAACCATTTTTATTTCGACACAGCACTGGCCCTTATTGCTCCTTATAGAGGCGAATTTGATCATGTTTTTTTTTTCCCCAAATGAGCCAGATTGCACAGGCAAACACATACACGCATACTCACACAGGCATATAGGCACACGACAGGTCTAAAAACCTGCATAATGCAAGCTAGCTTCAATTTCCACTATCAGAGACTGCAGTGTTGCATGTTAAGGGTGAGCAGAATATCCAAAGCCTGAGCTAATTCTGCAGCACTCGAAAACCTGCAACACCTCCACCTCCTCCCACACCCCACTCTCAGGAATGTTGACGGACACTGCCTCAAATCTGGCGACTAAGGAAGGAGGGAAGTCCACTCGCTTGTAAGAACACCTCTCACTATAACTTAATAATTAGACGTGCATCTGTTTTTCTGCGTGAAAGCTGCCACACCTTACCTGAATAAAGGCCACTTGGTTTAACAGCTCTTCTAGCGTGAACAATTATAGCCAAAAAGCCACTGCAAGCAACTTACAGATTTCCAAACAGCAATATATATAGGAGCAAGGATGAGAGAGTGTCTTGAGCAACTTTTTGCTGAATAATGATACTCCTTTGTTTTTAATGAAGGTCGGCTTCAAAAACGATCCTTTGGCGCGATGGGGTAGTCACAGCGAGACGAGTCCACCGAGCCAACCCAACCCCTCATTAGGTTCCTGCAATGTGAGGTTAAGATAAAAAGGCTTAATAATGGAGCACGATGGGCTAGGCTGGAATCCGTACTGGTGTCCTATTATTGTCATAGTTACATGAAGCACTCAGTAGAACCGAAAGAGAGAGAAAAAAGTTTTGAATATCCTTTGGTATACAGGTAATCATGAGCATTCAGAATAATTCACACTTACACATATAGGTAAAGAAATAATGTCCACTATCTGCTTTAAAAATATTGCATCAATTTACGTTCATCAGCGAAAACATACGATTTTTTCCTCTATACGTTTGTGACCAGTGCTTCCGTTGATCGGCTTTCGCACCTCGTATAGTCAGTTACCTCATTATGATGGAATCCATTTGGGCACACGATTGGGTCAGCCTACTGGCATGCCTTTCGCGGTAGTCCGGCTCGTACCACCACTCCTGTAGGTTGTAATTTTTTTCTGGTGATGCTCACGACCTGCAGTGGAGGTCAATGCCGGTGGATGCTGCAATCAGAGCCACACTTGGCGGAGGTTCAGGGTTGTCGCTGCAACTGGCTCTGGCGCGGATCTGACCTTGTTTACATATATTAAATACCCACAGGTCCACAGAGCCTTCTTATTGGCCTCAAGATGTTTGCTTTTGTGGTGATGCATGAGCTCTGGTTCCACAGTTACCAAGTGGATGATGCATAAGACTCATATTGCTGAAGATAATTTTTATTTTGAATGAAGCTATGAAAATTATATAGTAAAGTTGATCGAGGAATAGATGTGCTTGACATCTGGCTGTCACTTTTCAGTTCCGACTTCATACGCTATCTCTTGTCCTGAAAATTTTAAGTAAACAAGTAGTCAAACAAATGGTAAATCTATAAGGAAGAAAAAAAATACTTTTGCTTCTCCGGTGCTAAAGTTACGACCAAACATAATTAGATAACCATTTTACATAACCCTATCACTTCACTAGAAAAACTACCTCCATGTTCAGCTTGTATGATAAGTTGGCTTGAGTCAACACAGTACTCACGTCCGTCAGAATTTCGGACCCCTTATAATAATGCTGTAAATACTGTTTGATCGCGAATCTCCAGGGGCATGGGAAGCGATGAAAAAAGCGGACGGAAAAGGCACCTTGTTTCGGGCTCAAACAGGGTATTAAGTTGTGGCGTGTCTTATGTCAAGTATGTGGCCGGATTTCTCAATTCCTCGCTGGCTCACTGTATGAACCCTAGTATCAGGACAACTTCTGCGGGGCTCAGGAACCAGCCCGTTTGTCAGGGAGCAAATTTGTACTTAGGGCGAGATTAATTTTCGTACGTCGGTATCCCCCCGCCAGGAGCAGTGGTCGAGTTGCGCATTACCAGCTCATGAATAAGACTCGCGAAAACCTGTAAGCGACACGCGAAGGTCCCGTCCACCTATGTGCAGGTATGGGTGCTGTGGGATATATTACGCAACCAAATGTTCTTAACTCAGCCCACACCAGCATTTTCCAATTAGCGACACGAGGTATTTTGTTTTTGTTTCTGTTTTTCTACAACTTTTAGGAAGGGGCGGAAGGAGTGGGTTGGGTCATTACCTGAGTTAATGATGTCGGCTGCTGATTTTCCTCCTTTGCTAATTTTCAGGCGGAGTCAGATTGCCCGTGTGTCTTATGAGAGAGCTTCAGAGTGGGAAGAAGACATGGATTACTCAGTGTAAAGAGCAACCTTACAACTCTGCGGTAAAAGAAAAAGTGCTATTACACTCGCCATCTTGCCTTACATGGGCAAATAGTTACAACTGCCTGTGTAAAAGCCACTCGGCTATTCAGAGCACATTGAGGGATGTTACTAAACAAGTACAAAAATACTGTGTACAGTCAGGAGCTTCAGGGTCCTAGTGCTGAGCATGACTAATGTCATTAAAGCCTACAGCGCTTCGATTCCAGAAATCGTTCTTGAGGGTCCAGACGGTCAGGGCCACTCTTAAAGCAGCTCATGCATCTGAATTCGTACAACAAGAGTCATGCTGGTTGTGCTGTTTATTTCTTTAAAGCTAACACTTTCACGTTATCCGGCAGAATCTTAGTGGCTTCACATTCATGCACGAGCATGGCTCAGTACTCATGGTAGCATATACTGAACCCTACCGGAAAATTAAAAGTGCACACGAAATTATTGATAGCTAACCTGCAGATGAACAAACCGACGTTGAGAATAAGTAAGTATTCACACCTGACCGAAATATATTAAATGTGAAAAAAATAATTGATTTTATGCTTCTATATGCCATCATGAACCTGTAAATATTTAGGCTATCTCATCTACTTCGTCGTGAACTAACAGATTAGCAGCCACACTCGCTAGGAATTCATCACCCAGGCTATGACAAGACAGAGGTCGAATTCAGCGTCTTGGATAAACAACACTTCAAGTAGGTAATGTTTGGCTATTTTTCATCTCTGGGTGGAGTAACAGAATCACTTACGAGGTGTTGCGCCAGAGATATGAATATTAAATCGCCGCTCTTTTTAGCTGTCAGAAGGGTGATAAACGCGCACTCCTGCCCCTTTATTCTCACCTGGTGTTTAGCATATCCCTCGTAAATTAAGGCATCGTAAGCTGCAATTTTGCTCCGCATCGCTCTTACACTGGTATTAAGAGGGTGCAAGAGCAAAGGATTATATGCATAAATAAAAACAAAACGAAAATGAAAGGGTCTGGAAATTTTTATTGGAGTGGTATATATGAAGAAATTTTAGGAAGAGGGTGGTCATTAGCAACTTAGGGTCCTGTCTTGCACTCCATCAGACCCTGTATTACACTGTCCGACTCGGGACACCAGTAATTAAATTCTGACCCAGGCGTGAAAGGGAAGTTGGGCTTGGATTCGCTTGCAGACTTACGATGATTCTTTGTCGTAAATGTGATTTGTTGTTGTTGGTAGGACAGGACGAGTGCGGAAACTATAGACGTCTCTTGTTCTTCCTGAAAAAATAAATCAAAGATCCGGGAAAAAACGAGGTGGATCATAAATGGCGCCCCACTACAAACTCATCTGGCGCTTACATGTTGCGAGGACAGGTCAGTCTGCTGGAGCGGGTGTGGGTGTGGCAGTAGGGGCAGGAAACAAATGAATGCTGCAGAGTAGACACTGATAGCGTTGGCTGAACCGTCCTCACAACCCTCCAGGAATCGCCCAGCTCGGGAAAATAGGAGTGTTATATATGGACCACCCTTTATGATCATATATGATTTCGTTTTACTGAACGAAACAATGGAGGTGAAATGCTAAATCTTTCCATGTCTCTTGTTTTTCCCTGCTAAAACAAGTATGAGGTGCGAGAGGGATTTAACTGAGGAATGAGGCAGAATTCAGAATCATATACTGAGTTCTATGCAGTAAATGTTAATTGTCTTCCCAGCCATGAAGGGATAACAGAGTGTAGAAAATATGTTTCTTGTTCCTTAGGTAAAAACATTCCTTATTTACGTAAAACAGTAAAAAAGAAAATGATCTGAATATACCTAATGGCTTTTGTTGTCCTATATACAAAATCCTACTTACAACAGGAAATAGATCATAGGTTTGTGAATCCGGCCCCTGAACTATGAGGTGTTATGGGAGATGAGGAGTTGAGGCAGGACAGAATCGTGTTTACTGTACGAGTTTGTAGAGGGATGCCAGATTGTGCCAGTGTGATGAAAGACTAAGAGGGTGTTTGGTGTTATAGAGCGCTGTGATGTTTAGACTAAAACTGTAAACTCTTGCGGATATGTGAGGAGGCACTAATAAGGTGTACGACTAGACGCAATACTGAGGTTAATGTGTGAAATCGGACTTGGAGGATGTGTAGTGTGATGCAGGATTGGAGGAATGTGTGATGAGGCAGGCAGGGCTGTGTGGGTATGAGGCAGGGCTGTGTTGGTGTGAGGCAGGGCTGTGTGGGCATGAGGCAGGGCTGCGTGGGTGTGAGACAGGACTATGTGAGTATGAAACAGGTCTGAGTGAGTATGAGGCAGGGCTGTGTTGGTGTAAGGCAGGGCTGTACGGATATGAGGCAGGGCTCTGTGGGTATGAGATAGAGCTGTGTTGATACGTGACGGGGCTGTGTGGGTGTGAGGTAGGGCTGTGTTCACATGTGGCTGGGCTGTGTGGGTGTGGGCAGGGCTTGTGGTGTGATGCAGGGCTTGTGGAGTGATGCAAGGCTGTAAAAATGCGTGTGCGAGGAAGGACTATGCGGAAGTAAAGAATGAAGCAAGTCTGTGATGATGTCTGATGTGAACCAGGACTGGGTAGATGTGTGCTGTGAGGGTGTGTAGCATGAAACAGGGCAAGGAAAGTGCATTTTGTGAATAAAAGAAGAGTGGGGTTGAAACAGAGGTGCATCTGACGACGATAGTGTTTGTGTAAATGCCGATTTTATTTCTCAGGTGTAAAAAGGAAATAATAACAAGAATAATAATAATAAGAAGAAGAATACTAATAATAATAGTAATAATAATAATAATAGTCATCATCATCATCATCATCATCATCATCATCATAATAATAATAATAATCAGTTCTAATGATCAGCTTCTTAATGACTAGAAAGAGAGAGGGGAATGCACGTACTACTGAAGGTGAAGGTAGCTGGCAGATTCTGAACAGTGCACAGTAATGAATATCTTAACACTAACCCTGAGGTCAGTAGGGAAGCATGATGAGCAAGGATACGAAAATCGTACGCATAATCAGATAATACAGGTCTTGAGACTGTAAGAAATACCTGTTTAGGAGCAGGCTTTAGCGCTGGAAAGAAAATTTTACTGTAAGTTTTTTTTCATTAGAAAATTATCCATGCAAGAATGAGAAGTGGAGCAGAACTTTTGCGAGCATTCACCTCTTGACTCCTATTTTCCGTATGAAAAAAAGGAAACTAATTATGTTATTCAACTGCCGTTGTTGTTGTTGTTATCATCATTATTTCTGTGCCCCAGGCTCACTTGAGTGTGAATCCTTTCCGGTCATGGAGGCGGAGGGGAGAGTTGAGAAACGATTGTGTAGCCGGGCAGCGGAATTGTTTGGTTATCTCAGCGCAACCACATGAAGACATTACTTTCTAGTACTACATGTATCTTACTAAGCAAAGTGAATCGATAACACAAGACATTAATAAATCAAATCCGTAACACAAAGAGTAGGCCAGCATACTCTCCTAAACACCTTCGTCTAACTGTCAGCACCAAACTACATGCACATTACACACTTCTAACTTCAGAAAAAAAAACATCTCAACACCCAGGCTAGGAGTCCTGTGAAGGAGGGGGGGGGGGGTATAAATGCCTTAACCATCCGCCCCTTTCCTGGTGCGGGCCAAGTGAGATGCCGTTCATTTCTGCAACATTCGTACCCTTTCCTCCAACTTTCTCTCTGTTGAACACCACCTCTCTTCCTCTAAACATTACCTTTTCTTCCTCCCTGAAACTCACCTGTTTGAGGAGACTGAAAACAAACCGTTTTCTGTATCCTCCTACTTTCACTATACTCATTCCAAAGCCAAAGGTGGGTATTGTGTATACGTACGCAGCAACATAGTAATTATCTTGCTCTCGTGTTCCTCAGCTTGAATCTTCTAAATTCTCTAGTCTTTAGTTACCCCGTCATTTTCTGACTAAATATATCTTTGCTGTGGAGTCATCCGCTAATTCTACTGGCTGTGAAAAATTCTTTGTATATCTAACTTCCGTGACTGAAAGTATCTCATCAGTTTCTCCAGTTATTGAAATCTCCATTGTAGGTGATTTCAATGTTCACCACCGATCTTTGGTTCTCCTCTGTTTTCGCTGATTCATCTGGTGAACAAGCCTACATCTTTTCTATCCTTAATGACATATAGCAGCTAGTGCAACATCCTTCCCATACCCCTGACCGTCTTGAAGAAAGTTCCAACATTGTCGACATTTTCTTACAACTAATCCTTCTACTTACGCTGTTAATATTTCCTTACCTTTGGGCTCCTCCGATCACCACCTTTTCCCCTTAACATATCATGTTACTCTCAAAAACAGGCAGCTGTGGCACTTAGGGGCTGCTGATTGGGAGGCCCTCAGCCAGTACGACTTTGATTTTCCCTGGAATGATTATTGCTTCCATGGCTGAGAACCACCTAAATGTGCCACGTGTATCGTGGTTGTTTTTCTCTCGGCCATGGACGCATACATTCCTTTCTCTTATCCTGTGGTTAAATGCAAAAAAAAAAAAAAAAAAAGTAAAATAAAAACTGTTTAATCACGCTTGTTCTAATGCTGTCCACACCAAGGAGAAGGCCTACTGAAGGTACCGGAACTAATTCACTTTAGAATCTCGTCTCTTTATATCTGCCTGGAACCATGCTAAGTCTGTTCTTCGCGCTGCTATCAATAATTTCATTCATACAAAATGCTCTGAGCTCTCTGACTCAAATTCTTCTCGCCCCTCCCGGCACCTTGCCAAAACCCTTTCTGACAACTTTACATCATCCTTCCCTCCTCTTTCCTGGTCTGATGGCTCTGTATCTGTTCCTTCTACTAAAAAGCGAAACGCTTTGCTGTCTTTCTCCTCCAATTCTACCTCAGATGATTCTAGTGCTGTTCCTTCATCACTTCCCTCCTCTGGCTTCTTTATAACTGACATCAAAATTTCTTCAAATTATGTACTTTTTCCATCATTGACCTAAATACTGTACTACGAAGGCATATGGGCCTGATGCGGTCCCTCCAGTAGTCCTCAAAAACTGTGCTCCTGTGCTTACATCCTGCCTGTGAAACTCTTTAACCTTTGCCTGTCGACTTGTGGCCTTCCTGTTTGCTGGAAGTTTGCTCTTAAGCAGCCTGTTCCAAAGAAAGGTGACCATTCCCAGCTCTCGAACTATCGCCCACCTTCATTAACACTCTGTTTTTCTAAAGTTTTTAAATCCATTCTTAACAAAAAAATCAAAGCACCTTTCCTACCATAACCTACTTTCTAGCTGGCTGTTTGGGGTCCGCCAGGGACGCTCCACTGGCGATCTTCTCACTTTCCTTTCAAACTCCTGGCCATCCTCCTTTCGGGACTTGGGCGAAAGGTTTGCCTTGGCAGTTGACATCTCAAAGGCTTTCGATCGAGTCTGGCATAAATCATTAATTTCCTAAATTCCCTCTCACGGTTTCTATTCTTATATCTGGCTTCATCTCTAGCTTTCTTTCTGGTCGTTCTATAGCTGCTATTGTAGACAGCCACCATTCATCTCCCAGAGCTATCAATAGCGGTGTCTCTCATGTTTCTGTCCTGTCACCAACTCTCTTCCTTCAACTCATAGATGACCTACTAAGCTGTACATATACACTGACGACGCCACGCTTCACATTTCCGTTAACTGAGCGAAGCAACCATTTCAGCAGTTACTTCAACAAACAAGGGATGAGGCTGTGACACAGCTACCGTAATGTCTCATTGGCTCATATCTCTGATTGTAAATGTAATCTTATTTTTAATGCATCACAAACTCACTTTTAACACCGTTCAACGTCAAAATCTTCCGCAGGAGTATGTTCTAATTTATGACAATGTCCAACTCAATCCAGCATCATCACTAGATTACCTGGGGCATCAATCTGTCCGGACTTATCATGGAAAGATCATATTACCTCTCGTGTAAAATCTGCTTCCAAAAGATTAGGTGTGCTAAGCCGACTCTGTGCCTTCTTTACCCTTCCACAGTTGTTGACTTCATACAGGGGTTTTAATCGCCTCTGTGTAGAGTACAAATATTATATGTGAGGAGGCTCCCCACATACTGCACATCTCCTCTCAATAAGGTAGATTCAAAGGCTTTTCGTATCATTAACTCTCTTCCTCTTTCTGGCTCCCTTCAACCTCTGTCTCTTTGCCGCCCTGTTGCATCTTTATCTCATTTCTATCGCTACTTCAGTGGTCACTGCTTCTCTGAACTGTTTTCATGCATCCTTTTACCAATACGGCCGGCACATGCCACCCGGCAAGCAGCAAACTCTCATCCTTTTTCAGTCCAACTTTCTAATGCAAGAGTTATCCGTTACTCCCAGTCCTTCATTTATGCAACATGTCAACTCTGGAACTGTCTTCCTCTGTCTGTGACTCTGTATTTCCTACTGCCTTTTAACTGCATTGTGTCTAGGCATCTCGAAATGAACGGATTTTGAATATGGCTTTCTCTTGGTTTATTTTAATTTTCTTTTCTTGGAAGGAACAATCGTGCTGTCTTCTGGCCTTTAGTTCCTTCTTCCTTGCGCAAAAAAAGTAGAAGCTTTCAGAGGGTGCAACACTGTCACTCTACGAATGTTGTAAGTTGACTTTGTCATTTGATCTTGTCTTTTAACCTTTCCCTGTGACCTTGACCTTTGCCTGACTGTTGTCAAAATCAAATCTCCTCATTCTTCAGTCACTCAGAGCCATTTCACAAAGTTTGGTGTAAGTCGGATAATCAACGGCTTAAGTTGACCTTAACTTTACTGTATATGTCCTTGACCTTTGATCTGTTGTCCCAAAAAAACAGCAGGACAACATCTTGTCTGATCCTCAACCCTTCCACCATGTTGGGCCCAAATCTAATACAACTGATTTACATCTTAATTTTTTTTAAAGACACCCAAGGGTCGAACTCTGCCCTTGTACTGTCACCTTGACTCTGGCTTATTATTCTTAAAACCAAGCCCCTTCGTTCTTTTCCCATTCTTCACCAAGTTAGGTCTAAATCTGATCATAACTTCATAATTTGATCTTGCTATGCGACCTTTACATTAGACCTGCTGTTCTAAATATAAGTCACCTCCTTTGCTAATCTTTAGTCCTCCCACCATGTCCGGTAAAAAACAAATCAGTGCTGAGTAAATTTGCTTATACATAGACAGACACCAGTCAAGCAGAGCAGCACGCTGCACATACTGTCGTGCGCCCGAGTATATCTAGAATTACACTGTCAATCGTAAACCCTCTGTCACAGTCACACTATCACACCATTGTCATCAGAGTTCCAGCATCTGCATGGCACTAAGTCACTCAGGGCTACCCAGTCACTGTCCCACGGTTGTCAGTCGGTGTTTGAATGCGCTGTGCATCACACACTCTATGTGAACGTGTCCTAGCGTCCTTTTGCTCTTACATATTCACACGAGAGGTTCTCTCCTGCAACTGTGATGGAGGTCAGGCCTAAACCCACACATTCTGAATTCAGTGCATATTGCCTTGTCATTGAGCATGCAGTCCACTTAAATTTGGACCAGCCAGCTTTGAAGATGACTTTGTTCTGGGGTTCACTTAACTTGCATTTTTTATAGTAGTGAGGATTTTTAAAATTCAAAACAATTTTTACTAAGGCTGTGTTTAAATAACCTATAAAGATGTAGGTAGTAACTGGCAAGAACTGAGTTCGTTAAATAAAAGCGTAGACTCCAGGGAAGAAAACGCCTTAAACTCAACCTAACACTCATTAGCAGTTATAACATAGACTTTTTTTTTTCCCATGAACTACTTAGTATGACTCATAGGAAGTGAAGCATAAACCTGTTTTGAGCGTTATATACTTTCCACGAAACAATTAACAGTTACCTGTATTGCTTATATTTTGGCCCTTCGTCTTCAATCTGCTGATTTTTTTTTTTTTTTTGTGGCAGTTATAAATTCCAGTTTACAATGAAACAGTGATAGAATCGTGCCTCATGCTATTATTTCCCAATAACTATTATTGTTCGAGAGAGCGAAGCGAGCGAGAACACCAAATTAGGTCACAATTTGAACCCCCGACATTTGTACCCGAGCGAAAGATTTATCGCATCAGCGAGAAATGGGGGCAGGGGTCGGGAGGAAAACTCTGTAGTATAGTAGCGAACTTTTTTGGATATCTCAGCCAATTTTGAAGTTATAAGAAAGAGGGACACCAATTTGCAAATCGCATAAAAATCTTCAACTATTTTCATTTCATAGACAACCCGTAATTCCCAATAGTTTTTCCGAAAATCGAAGAAACGATTTTTTATATGGCAGATTAGCGTAGCAGCCGGCTTCGCAAGACGTTACGGTCTAAGGTTGCGTGAGTAGCGAAGCAGTATTTTCCGAAGATTGCTGACAACAACCAGGTTCTGCCATATCAAAACAAATAATACCTTCTGTTTGGCTTTTTTTTTGGGGGGGGGGATTTTTGACTTTGATTAACCCATTATTAACCTCCTAGGTCCCAAGCCCTAGACCTAAAATTAATACAAGAGGAGTATTGGTTTTAGGAAGTGTAAAGGAATATTTTTGGTGGGTGTAATCTAATAAGTTCTTTTTAGTATATTCAGGTCAGAAAATCAGAGGAAGATGATGGGCCACATGAGACAATATTCAGCACTGCCTGACTTGCTCTCTCGCTCGTTCGAATACGTTCCACACTTTCATTGTGGATCCCTATTACATGTTTAGCATGATTTTGTAGAGTAAAAGCTTTCGGGTTTATTCATTTTGTTAAACTCTGAATGGATCTTAATTCTAATATTCAGAATATTCTCATCATGTTTACCGTAACTAAGCGATTTTATTGAAAGGAACAGTACCGGTAGGTTTCCCGACCCACGCCGCTCTCTCCCTCCAAGCCTTCCTTACCGACCACAGGGAATACGAGGGAAGTCCTATTTCTTCTCAGTCCCCAGGAAGTGCTGTTACCCACATGTAAAATATATATA
>JAGKTI010022920.1:0-15034 GCA_018397915.1 Birgus latro
TGAAAAAAGTTGTTGATCTCCAGGGTACTCAGCGTCAGCAAATTTTCGGTGAACGGTCTTTATCATTACTGAAGATGAGGCATCGATATGTGCCATCTGACTGCACGCGTAATTCGAGTATATAATCAATGTTTCCCAAGTCACAGCTTCCCGTACAACTGAAACATGTTATACACTGGTCATAGATATGTATGATATTGGACTTTTGTTTCGAGATGATTGGGTCGTGTGGAATGGTGTACGACTGGCTATTACTCTTGTATTTGTTAGCTCTTCCTCACTGCAATTAGTAGTTCCATCATTATCCTTACGCTGTACATACTGTTTTTCATTCAAATGTAACATGGAAAGAGAAGAAGTACTGGTAATTATTTCCTCCGTCAAGACGCAGTAAGGCTGAGTAAGAGTTTGCCTTAAGTCCTCGTCATCCTTCATTGCCTATCAAATGCAGCGGAGCAGATAATAGGTTGTGCTCCTTTTGGTACGGTCCCACCCAGTTCCTTGCTTAACAGGCAAGATTGAAGTTTCGTGCAATATCTTTAAACTCTCAAACTTATCAATTACTTAGATATACTGATTCCACGGTGTGTCTCCTACACATATATCCACCAAGTCGAGTACAAACAAATACAAACAACACAGCTCTGCCACACTGCTCTAATCTGTAAAAGTGGAAATGACAAGGATTTTCTCCTTTGCTGTTCACATTATCTTACGTTTCACAAAACCCCTGTCCTTCTTAATGTATTCAGCCTAGCTACTATGACAGAATGTGCTAATGAGTGGCAATAAAACCCCTTTACTGCCTAGATGCATTATTCTTGTATGAGATTGCGGGGTTCGTTATTTGTCATTCACTGGACAGCTCAGATGTTTCCCAAGTTGTATACGTGCCCTTGCGTGTATTCTCTCCAATTAAAAATGTAACTGTCAGGCGAAAAATTTCACTAAAGGCAGTGGGATACTGTGACCACCTTGTTCAATGCAAAGTATAAAGAAAAAATGACTTATTTTGAAAACTTTCCTTCGCATTGCCCTATTTATTCAGATGGTTAAAATACATTCATAAACTGAAACACAAACACAGTTTCAGTACTCCTGTCTCCATTAATATTACGCCCTAACACAATTATCAGAAGTTACATACGAGTGAACATTATGAAGAACTAACCGTAAAATTGACCCCCAAATCCTTCGAGTGAATTATGGAGAGATCAATAACACTGTTTAGTGACGATGGTTCGCTAAGACTTCCTTGCTGCTAAAAAGTCTTATTATTCCTATTCCATCTCATAACGAAAAGAAATAGGAATAGTGTAAAAACCTACAGCTGCTTTTATGTACTGGAACAACGTATTTGCAGCGATTACTGTCTATTTTTGCTTAACTTGATGCCTTTTCACCGTGCCTCGTAAGTTTTATTCTAAGGAAATGATCATTATCCCGTAATATGCACTGATAATCACCTCTTTGCGGGTTTCCCCATTCCAGAACATTAGTTTTAGTGCTTTAACAAAATATTTTTAGACAACACAGTAAGGTTGAGCGTTAAAAGAAAACACAAGGGGTAAACAAGCTGCACGACAAGCCACACACAGATCTCCACTTACACTGCTGTCTCTTCTCCCAGTCGTTCCACACACACACTACACGCTTCCTCTTCGTTTCCCAAGCATTCTGCACTTTCTTTCCCCATCTCCCTACATTACTCTCTCTTTTCCCCATGTTTCCACACAATTTTCTATCTTCTCAAAATCCCTCCACACACACACTGCTCTCTTCCCCATCCTCCTACATACACCCGTCTCTCTCTCTCTCTCTCTCTCTCTCTCACACACACACACACACACCCGCCCCCCAGCATTTTCTTCCACAGTGAGCACCCCGACTGTCACCTCCGTTATTGCCCCTCATTATCTATTTCCAGGCTGCATTTTCTCGTGTTCGGCCCACATTTCCAATACTGTTCCGCCGGTATCTGCAGTGGGGAAAGGGCTAACAAGATGGAATAATTCTGAGGGAAAAAGAGTGAAAAATGTCTAACAACACGGGAAAAAGAGCTGGCAATGAGTAGCAAAAGGAAGTAATGCGAGGGAAAATGAGTGGGAAATGACTAACGAGATGGAATGATGCGATGGAAAAAAAAAAGTGTTAAATACCTAGCAAGATGGAATAACGAGGGAAAAAAATGTGGGAAATGCCTTACAAGCTGAAATGACGGGAGGGAAAAATAATGGGGAATGGCCAACAAATGGATTGATGAGAGGGGGAAAATGAGTGGAGAATGCCTGATTAAGATGGAATGATGCGATGGAAAAAGAGTGGTGAATACCTAGAAAAAAGGGAATGAAGAGAGGGTAAAAAAGTAGAAAATGCCTAACAAGCTGGAATAACGGGAGGAAAAAAGAGTAGAAAATGCCTAAGAAGCTGGAATAATGGCAGGGAAAAAGAGTGATAAATGCCTAACAGGATGAAGTAATGCTTAGCAAAAAAAAAAAAAAAAAAAAAGAGAGAGATTTAACTTATATCCAGTGATAAGTCCTGTCTAATACGTTTTCTAGAGTGCCGCAGTTTGTCCACGGTTCCATCAGTAACTGCTACACGGAAATACCTAACAAGATGGAACAGCACGAGGGAAAACAGAGAATTCCTTTATGTCCAGTGTATAAACTGTCTAATCTATTTCCTAAGATGCAGAGAAGATGCCTGACCAAATGGAGTAACGCACAGAAAAGAGACTTGCCTTACATTCGTAGTTAAACCTGCGTTAAATAAAAGAAAATACTTGCTTCATATCCAGCGTTAAACCTGTCCAATATAATTCCCAAAACATGATGAGAGATGCCTAGCTAGATGGACTTGCCTTACATCCGTCGTTAATTATGTTTGATGTATTTTCCAAGACGACGTGGGAAACGCTTAGGCTATAAGAAAGTGGGAATCTGTAGAGGAATAGATGGAGGGACTTGTCTTTCGTCTGGTGCTAATCCTGTCTACTGAATTTTCTAAGATACAACGGAAAATACCTAACTAGACGGAATAATGTTGAGTAGGGAGACTTGCTTCACACCCGGCGTTAAACCTGTCTAATGTACTTGCCAGGATTCAGTAGCAAATGCCTAAGAAAGATGGAGTTATGAAAAAGAAAAGGGTCCTGCCTCATGTCCGTCCATATATCCGTCTAACACATTTCTCAGGATGCAGTTAGATATACCTAAGTACAGTACAAGGAATTATGCAGCGGAGAGACTCATTTCATGCACGGCTTTGAACTATCTAATGATCTGTTTTCCAGGATGCAATAGGATATTCTTAACTACGGGGTAATGTGGAAGAAAAAACTAGCCTCCTGTCCCGCGTTAGTCCTACCCAGTACTTTCATAGATGGAGCGGGAAATACTTAACTAGAGAGAATAATATAGAAAAGAGAGATTTTGCCTCATGTCCAGTGTTAAATCAGTTTTCTTTATTTTCCAAGATGCCGTGGGAAAGGCTTAACAAAGAAGGAGACATGCTGAGAAAAACGGCAACTTACCTATGCCCGGCGTTAAACTGCCTAATGCGTTTCCCCGAATGCAAAGTTTCCGGCGTCGTGTGAAACTACCAGACGGCTCTGGTAACTGCAGAAGTGGTAATTTTAACGGCACTTTCATGGGCTGTAAAAATGATTTGTAAGTGCCAAGCGTCGTCGGCCTAAATTTCATAGCGTTTTGGTTCCTTTCTTGAGAAGGCTGAATGGTCCCGAGTTAGAGGTAAAATTGTAATTACGTCCCAGTTACGGGAATGGGCGCGGCCAGCGCTGTGCTTGTCATCATGGCCTTTGAGTCCGTCATTTCTCAGAATATAGAGTGTTAACGAGCTAATTCCAGATGAACAGAGACTCCCTTGCGTAATATGCTAATGAAACGCGTGTGGCAATTCTCTAGGGAACGAAGAATATGAAGGAGAGAACAGAAAAGGATGAAAGGATCTTTTATGATTTTTGCGTTGCACTTACGCTCGTTAATGCTAATGTGCAGAAGTGTCCGACGGCGAAAAATGGCCCCAAAAAAGGCTTAGAGCAATAGAGGATGATACTGGAGTGTGGAAAAGATAGAATGGAATCATGAAAGATTATGAAGGGTGGGAATAGCAAAAGCGAGAAGACTAGGCGGAGTAAGAAAAATGAGAGACGTTAAAATAAAGAATAAGAAAGAAGATAAACTGGGAGAATACAAGTGACATGCATGTGAAAAACTAAACGAATCAGAGGAAGTGAGGCACACGAAAACAGGAGTAGGAGACGACGAGAAAGGTGGAAAAGTAACTGTAAATGGAAATGAAAAGAGGAAACAAGGGAAATCTAAGAATGGACAGGACATATGGAGCGAAAATGGCACACGCAGAGAAGAAGCGCTGTGAAATAGAAGAGGACAAGGAAGAACAGGAGGGAACTGAAGTAACGAAATCAGAATAACACAAGGAGGACAAGAGTGGGGGGAGAGAAACAGAGGAGGCAGAAGACAAGTAAGGCCAGGGAAGAAAAAAGACACGAAGATATATTGTGCTAAAGAGAGAGTATTTTTCACACTGATAGGGTCACCAAAAGACGATTGAGTTTATCTTAAGGGAAATCTTCTTATACTGGAGGGGGTGACAAAAGCTGTACTTAACCTAGCCACTTCAGTCCCTCCAAGAACTTGAATAAAATTGTGTGGAAGAATTTTAAGTCACAGTTCTGAGGGGATTAACTATTTGACAGGGATAGATTTCTACTACGCCAAGTAAAATGACTTGGTGATGACCGAATTTCAATGTAGTCACGTCGTCATACGAATTTAGTAAAAAAACAAAATAAATAAAAATCTAAATTCATTAAAAACTGATTTGGAATAATCAAAGAAAACAAGAACGAAAAGAAGACAAAAAGAGAAAGTGTAAAAAGGTAACTGATGATGTCGTTCTAAAAACCTACAAAATATTTCGTGAAGCAGACAAAGAAAGGAACAAAACGTAAATAGAAGGAAACAATATAATCAGGAAGAGGGAGAAAGTAGTAAGTAACGGTGAATTAAGAAATGCCAGCACTTACAAGGCAATGCACGGCAGTCTGCACACAGCTTTAGTACACTGGCATATATCTATGTAAATTGGTATGATGACTAATGAACATACGAGAACATAGGATGCCATAATTTGTGTTTACATAGCCTGAACTTGAAATACATAAATCCATGTACAGGTCCTTTAAAAAACGAGAACTGCGTCTGGGTTTTTTTTGCACGAGGAAATATTGTGCCATGTTTGAAGCCAATTGGTGGAAAAATAAAAGAACAGGCAACAAAATGAAGGTTTGGAATGAAGAGAGAAACTGACAAAACAGTGCAGGTCTCCACACTATGGTGCGGAGATTAAAAGGGGAAACGGAAGCAAAACAAGCAACAGGACTGAAAGCCGAGGTGGAAGGTGTACGGTAGTGAAAATGGGTGAGAAAGAGAGAAAGATAGATAGATAGATAGACAGATAGACAGATAGACAGAGAGAGAGAGAGAGAGAGAGAGAGAGAGAGAGAGAGAGTCACATGAAAAACTTACATGACAATTAGCTCTTCAAAATGTTTTACGACCCGCACTGAGAAGGTATCGCAGATGAAGTTAGAGGGTACAAACTTCCACTCCAATATTGAGAGAAAAGTACTGCACCTCAGTGTAGGCGCCTAAATGGAAGTACTCTAATCATCCGGAAAAATGAAGGGCAGGAAATTTGACACGAAAGTAGGAAGCGTTCCGCCTGCAACTAAATTTAGCCTAACAAAACTTTACCTAACAGAGTCTTAAACAGCATTATCGAGGAACTCTCAAATTCAACTGCTGATATGCGATTTCACGTATTACGTATCAAGTACTTGAATATTAAGAAACTGATATAACTTTGTGGAAACACTTAAAGTCAAACTTCTGCCCTCGTGTTGCTGTTTAGCACACAACTTATTTGTCTATACATTGCAAGATCACTTTGGTTTTCACATGAGCGCCTTTTCTTGTATCCGTACTTTTCATTCTATTGACATCTTAGGTATATTAGGCACTTCCTTGGCTAAAATATGTGATAGGCGATGCTTTCAGATTCTAGAGAGACTTTAAAAACTTCAATTAGCTTTCCACGCAAATGCCGACTCTCTAACTACAAGGTGCGCAGTGCCTACAGCCTTCTTCATTGTCTTACGTACTGTACATGACGGATGGCAGTAAATTCCCGTCTGGACTCTCAAACCTTGCAATATGCTCCTACGGGCCAGGAGACCAGGAGTTCACAGCATATTCCAGATACCACCAAACAAGAGGAACCGTAGCGAGAAAGGAATATCTTTTTCCTTGTGTAACTGAACTGGCTACATAATACCAACATGCATCTTCTTTTTTTATGCAAGAAAGAAGGAACCAAAGGCCAGGAGCCCGCAAGCCGCTCGTTCCAAGAAAAAAACAGAAACAATACAAACGAGAGCCAAATTCAAGATCCGTTCATATCGAGATGACTGGACACACTGCGTTTGAAAGACTGGAGATCACAGGAAGCAGGAAATACAGACAGAGGGAGACAGCTCCAGAGTTGACCTGTTGCATAAATGAAGGACTGGGAGTAACTGTTAACTCTTGCAGTAGAGAGTTGGACAGAAAAGGGACGAGAGTTTGTTGCTAGACGGGTGCTCTTTACTTCAAAACATTGTGTGGAGAACTTGAGATAACTGTTTATAGTACATCCAGTTCTTTTTCATATCCTTTAGTAATGATAGTCCTTCCTAGCAAACAGCTTTTGTCTGCTGATTATATTGGGCACATGTGGATTACCTTACAAATGTCCAGATTGAACGGATTTTGCCAGCGTTAAAAACACTCCTCTCCTTTAACGACGTCCCTTCACAGTTACTTCCACCTTCTCGAATCACGAAGAACTATGTCGTTCCGTCCACGAATTCTCCAGTTTGATGACGGTTCTTACATATATATAGATCTCCAATGCAAACGAAGAGGAACAATGCACCAGCAAGTGATCCTTTAACAATAGATTGGTCAGCAATTTCTCCGTCAATCAAGGAACAGCGTCATGAATTTCTACGGTACGAGTATCTCCAATTAAACTGTGATGAGGAACTTTAAAATTAGGCTCCCGTTTATCTAAATGGGGAATATTGATCGTCCGGCAGAAGTCATGTTAAAAAATCATACAGATTATTTTTTGTTAATAGTGAAGGAGGAATATGTGGCCTAAAATCGTATTGTGCTCATACAGTAACTCATAGGGTATGTGTGTGTGTGAGAGAGAGAGAAAGAGAGAGAAGGTAAGCCAGAGAGGATTAGGGATGAAAGTAGACAAAGGGAGTGGGATTGAGAGGGAGTGAGTGAGCGAGTGAACGAGGGTAAGAGATTGGGGAGAGTGAGAGAGAGAAAGAGAGGAGGGTGGCGAACTTAAATTAAGAGACAGAGGGACGGGAGGGTTGCAGATGAGAGAGAGAGAGAGAGAGAGAGAGAGAGAGAGAGAGAGAGAGAGAGAGAGAGAGAGAGAGAGAGAGAGAGAGAGAGAGAGAATATTAGAAAGAAAATGAGAACAACAGAACAAGAACGCTGGAAGGCACGAGAGAGGGAACGAGAAAAACTAAAAAGAAAAAAAAGAGTCAAAATGGGTGAAAAAAGAAAGCTTAAAAAATGAGAGGGGAAGGAAAATGGAGGGAGGGAAGGGAAGGAGAAAGAATTATGGATAAAAATAAAGGAGGGCGAGAGAAGAAAAATAACTGACGCAAAGAGAACGATAAATAAAGCAGACAGTTATGGAGGGAAAGGGAGGAAATAGAAATAAGGGAGAAAGGGAGAATATGACAGAAAATAAGCAACTAAAAAAGAAGGTGGACGAGGGAGAGGACGAGAAAGACTAAAATACTGTATGAGGGAGAGGGAAGAATGAGAGGGAAAGAGGAATGAAGAGGGGAGACGGGCATAGAAGCAGGGAAGATGAGAGTGAACGAGGGATGAGCGAGAGAGAGAGTGTGTGGGGTTATCTTTGGTCAGACCGTAAAGTCCCAGGATATAAAGCCTAGACCTCACGGATTTGTGCAACCATGACTTACCCCTGCCCCGCCCAGCTCGTGTTTAATTATGCTCAAGCGTCCCCAGTTCCCCTCTTCCCCTGCCCCCAACATGCTCCCTGCCCTCCACTCACTCGCTTACCTCCTCCTCCTCCCCTCACACATCTTCCCTCCTCCCTGCAGCCCCCCCTCACTCTTTCTTCCATCCATCCCTACCCCTTTTCTATTCTGAATGACCCCCTTCTCTCCGTATGCTTCTTCTATTCCCCTCACTCTCTTACTTTCCCCTCCAACGTAAGTCTTCCCCATCCCCCTAGCTGCGTTTACCCATCCTTCATGTCCCTTCCTCCCCTCATCCTCCCCCTCCCCCTTTCGATTCTTCCGTGTATGCCCCGAGCTCTCAGCGGGCGGGTCAGTAGCATTTTCCTCTTCCATTCCTCTTCAACAGGATACATTTCAACCCAAGGCCTGAGATTTAATAGGCTGCAGCAGAATGTCCCTTCTTGTATTTGTGCATGGTGATTCCCTCTATGACATACAGACCTCTCACTCCACAGCCACGCCAGCATTCACTTCTCACCCTTATCTTCAAAAGTCTTCAGCATTTAATGTATAACTGTGCGTTAAGCATTTGGTGGGGACGTGACCCCACAAATTGATATTCCGTGCATCTACGAAGCAGTTGCCTTTCAGGAACTGTGAAACACGGCTTTGTCATGTGCAGCTGAGCTTTCCGCTCCTATCAAGTGTGCAAGCCGGTCGTTATAACACACAAAGACACTGTATCCTCCCCAGTACCCTCTAATCTCATATTCTTCCCATCTCTTCCTGCAAACGCCTCCTCACCCTCTTTCCCTTAATGCTGTTCCCCACTGCATACCTCTACTTCGTCCTTCCACTCTCCCTGCCAACCTCTTCCCCCTTCACATTCTTCCCTTCTACTTCCTGTGTGGCTCTTCTCTGTCTCCCTAAAATTCGTATTTGAGCGTGTACATGTGTCTGTACCTGTGCATGGCGTGTGAGCGCGCGTTTTTATGTGCGCGTCCTCCTCAGGGGATAAGCAGGACAATCCGTTCCCTGAGGCCCAGCAGGCCAATATACTACACACATACAAGTCTGCTTCTCTTCTTCCATAACCCCACACACACCTTACCGCTCGTCCCTTCCCCTTGTCCTCATTCTAATACCTTTTGACCTACCCTCTCCATATCACCCTTGCTGTAAGTATAATTCCATCCACGCCCGATTGGATAACTGTTTCATAAGGAATGTTTGATCAGGATCGCTGTACTTTTAGTTTCAAAGCAACAACTGCATATATAAATATAAAAACCAACCCAGATTAACCTACCAAATAACCGGATCTTGAATCTATCTCTTATTAATTAATGGAAAAACTTTCAGAGTTTCTAGTTTTAGGGCTTTTCTTGTTCGCTGTAAAATAGAAATCAAAAGAGGCTCCAATATTTATACAGGAAAGTATTTTCGCTTAGACGAAATTATCACTCAGCGAAGACCAGAGGAAAGCACCTAAATGACTATATTTTCCTTCGGTCTCAGGAAAGGTTAAGGTAAATCTGAAAACAGAACGCTCGGATAAAGGTAGGTAACACTTCACGTCAATCCATCGCGTCTAATCCTCAACATTGAACCTATCTAGTATGGTTGTACCTGACTGTCACACCTTCATGCATCATCGGACAGCACAGGTTCTCTATCAGGGTACGGCAGTGTTCCGTCGAAGAAGTGAACATTGCTGCATTTCATTCCAGCTAAAGTCAGACTGTTTCATTCAGGTCAGGGGAACTCACCGCTGATAGAGGATTAATGGCGCGCGGAATATAGAGAGGCTGTATCGAGGCCTTTTTGGCGGGCATGTGTGTTTTAATATTTCATCTATGTTGTGCTGCGTCCCTCGTGTGCAATTTTGATGCTACGGCTCCCGGGGACAATTTGCTTGTAGTTCCGTGTGGCACTGCCTTTTAAGAGCTCTGCTACTATGAGGTATCTTTATATTTAAGTCTTGCAATCAAAAAATATTTTTTTCTCTCTCTCTCTCTCTCTCTCTCTCTCTCTCTCTCTCTCTCTCTCTCTCTCTCTCTCTCTCTAATGGCGATGTTAGAACCTATATATAGAACTTAGCTATTTCTCCACCCAAGCGCCTTTATGTATATTTTATTCTTTTTTCCCTCCAGACAACATTCCTCTGGTCAGGGATATCTCGCAGCAAAAGGTTTTGTGCCCAAGCCATTCATTGAAAAGATATTCCTTTCTCTTTGCCATTCCCTTTTCCCTGTCCCTCTCCTTCATACTTTGGTCAAGCAGATTTTATTTTCGTTAATAATGTATACTGCACCTTAATACCGTATGTAATTTATACCTCTCATAATCTGACATACCCTGCACATGAATCATACTTGAGGAAATTTAGGTGCAATAGGCAAAATGATGGACTAATGACGAAAAGTTACCAAAGACTGAGCTTACTGCACAAACTCTGAACACGACATTAAGGTTATTTATACTGTGTAGTCTGAAACATACATGATCTTGTTAATGGGATCACCTTTCGCTAATAGTTACACACATGCACACATCACTGTCGCCTGTCTGTCTGCACGCACGCATCCAAGCACGCACACATCAATGCAACCACGCACTTCTGACGTCAGTACAGGGAACAATTATTGTTAAATATAGTTTATTAGGTTCCCATAACACACTCTGTTCAGTGAATAAATTCTTAATTTTAGGTATGAACAGACTGTTTTCAATTTCGGGGAGACTTCGAACCAGGAGTTAAATACAGCTTCCATCATCCTCTTGACCACTGGAGATCTCTTCCCAGCTTAATAAAATCGTATGAGCTGGAAAGAATAAAATAGAAAAATCGTCGTCGGGGGAAAGCGGTTAAATATCTCCAATCTACACACAACCCGTCCACAAGTGTGATTATAAGCTTCCAGTCGCCAGCGATAACAGACCAGATGCGGTGTTCTCGTGTGGTTGGGAAGCTTACTAACATCTCATCCTTACTGCTTTATTCTGATTCTGTTCAGTTACTACATTCGCGTGTGTTATTCATGCAATCTACGTCGATATTAAAAAGATACATGAAGCAAAAATGAAAATATTAATGAGTAGTTTGGAAAGACGTGCTAGGGAGCCTCCTTACCCTATGAGAATGCGGGTCCGAGTCACTTTAATAAATGACAGTGCCAATTACTTATTTTAACTATTATTTCTTTGATGGTGTTTTTACGGTCTAATTTTACATAAAGTGTGTACTTAGTTTTTACAATACTATACTCTATTTTCTTGAAATTCCTCTCCTTGCTCGACATTTTTTCAGTTCCAAAAATATGCATAATTTTTTAACAGGAAGTAAAATTTAAATATACATGCGCCCTTTAAAACACTGCTTATATTTGTCATGATAATGTCCTAAGTACACACAAATAAAGTGCTCTCATAAATGTACGTCTCCCTCAAACAACAACATTTTTATATATGAGGGAATGAGTGAGGAAAGTTTCTGTTCAACATTATCAGTGTTTACGGCATGTTACTGCTTATTATTTCTCTGTATCCAAATTCGTGATTTTCTTCCTCTATGAGCAACCCAGTCCAGTCAATGCAACCTTAGCTCACAAGTTGCATTCTGGTACGAGGAAAAAATATTTGTTCCTTCAAAAATCAGTAACTTTTCTATTCTTAACTTGCAACAAATTCTCTGGTATGTTTGGTATATCACGGAACCTTCTGTTGATTCTGATACTCTAGCATTCTCTTCCACCCAACACCAAACAATTTCACTCAGCTCATGGCGAGTCACAGGAGAGTTTACTTCAACAATTAGCCTCCCGGTCAAACCAACCTCACTTTGGCTTGCAACTCTGCGTTTTCTCTGCCTTTTTCCAAGCTGCCGGTGCTACCGCCACTCACCCTCTAACTCCTCCCTGATTTTCCCCTCCACTCCCCTTACTTTTTCCCTGAGCTCTCGTTTCCAGTTCTGCTTAAGACCTGGGGTGTGCTTCTCAAATATATTTAGGACCGACTCCGTGTTATAACTTAGATATGTGTTTTTTGCAGGAATAACTGGAAAAGGGAGATTTTGCTCTTCTTTTCCTAATCTTCCTGCAGAAAAAAAAAAGTTATAGCCTGTAGTAATATTCGTCTCGTAACTAAGATTGATTTATGAAGTTATAGGAGGAGAAAGGGGAGGTTCAACCGCCGCCTTATCCTTCCTGCAAATCAAAACCTGAGTTAAGACGAGGAATTGATCGTAAATGTGTTTCTGTATCCCGGGCCAGGGGAATAATTTTCGAGTATAGCAGATCGTAAAACTCGGAGCACGTACTGTTAATTTTAGTCTTACTGTTAACAGATGGTTTTATTCAGCCCTGGAGAGCCCTCAGGTAGTGATGCCGTTAATGACTGGTATCTCTGACCTCTCCACCCTTAACATCCTCTCATACCTTAGAAGTAAATCGCCAGGGATTAACAAGACTAATATAAAATGAAGGCGTCTTCGTGTGGAAAAGTCCAATAATTTTCCAATATCTCTGTTAAATCATTCTCAGAAATTTTATTTTTTTTTCTCTACTATTAGCTGAGTCTTGTTCGTAATGGTTTTTTTTTTTTATAACAGTATGACTTAATATAAAAGTATAAGCAAGCAATCTTAAAGACAACCTGAGCTTAAGACAGTTTGTGGTTGCCTCCGGACATCACGTTCTCACTCATCCGTGTATGTGTTTAATTTATATCTTCATGCGACACCTTTCCTAAACTAACTGAAATTACTTAGTCACAGCACGGAGATATTAAAGAGTAATCCTGGTAAAGGGAATTGGTGAGAACAAAGAATCGACCCACATATTCAGTGATAAAGAGAATGAGTATGAATCTCTCTCTCTCTCTCTCAAATATGAAAGAGCTTCCTTACACCCAACAGCTCAAAGCGACAGCAGAGTATGAACCGAGGAAGGAAAGGAAGGGCGGAGAAAGGATAAAAAGAATAATTGACGAGAGCTCAGATTCAGTAGTCTCCTTCTGCGTCCTCGGTCTCCCTCTGCGCTTTCAACACTCCACAGTTCGTATTGCCGATAGATGGATATAAATCACTGGGGTAAGAAGGATGGAACTGGGAAACACGAAGGAGATTGAATTGGTGACAGCGGACATCCTTCTGACCAGATTATCAAGTCTTATTACGCCCTCTACACACTGCAGTGCTGGTGAAATAAGCACCAAAGGAAACGTATGAGACAATGAGAGGAAGAAATCCGAATGAATTAAAAGAACTAAGATAAGTGGAAGTTCCAGATAGATATTCCCGCTACACATACCAGGCTGTAAGCTGACCGTGGAATCTAGACTGGGGGAGTACAACGAGAAACAAGATTATATAAAAGGAATTGATGAGAGTACAATATCTTCCTCGCAAATATTCAAGAACGTACAGTCAGATATCTAAGTCCATTCCCCTACCTGCCAAAATCTCAGTACTGGATTTATTGATGCTTGAATGAGACGTGGTGAACAAACGTACTACTCCGGGCACTAATATCAATCCACTTCCTAAAGATAAGTAACGGGAGAGTAAACAATAACATTTGAAACTCTGTGGGACGCTCTCTGGGACCCAGCCTTTTTTCTTCCAGGATAATGTGTAGGACTTTCATTGTTGATCGTCTTAAAAGTGGGGCGATAATCCTGACCGCAACGGAACATATCACCCACAGATGGTAATAAGCGCCAAAGTCTATTACATCACATTAGGCAGCTATGAATCCAGTAGTCAGAGGCAGGAGATACGACCATATTTTAGTATCTGGCTGTACACTAGCTGTTAAAGTGAGTGTAAAACATGGAACGCGGGAGGAGATGGGAGAAAATGGGGAAACACGAAAGCATAAGAGGAAGCTAGAGGTAGTCGAAAACTTACTTGATGTTACGTTTTAAGATAGTTTGTTTGCAGTTTAAGTTTCAATCATACGATCACCATGCATTTCACAGCCAAAGTAAATTATACCTTAAAGAATATGACTAAACAAAATCATTCTTGACATACTCCACCGAGGTAAAGATTTATACCGAAATTTCTTATGGATCGTTTATGAATAGTGCCCTTGACAGCAGCACAAGTTTCCATCAGAGATTTAAGAATTTCCCTGACGCACTCTGTCAGCTCGTTAACTGTGGTTGTGGAAAATGGGCGAGGGAGGAAAGAGAAACACAAAAGGATGCAAGGAATTGTTAAGATCTCAAGTTATTCCAGTCTTACGCTCGTCTCTACACATCACGGGTCGTAGAAACACAAGGATACAATGAACTGATAAGCGCTAATTCTTTTGCTGTGATATTCAGTTATGCTATTCATTTCCCTTAATTTCTTCACTACGAGGTCTTCCGTAGTTCCTGGATCCTATTTCACAGCATCCTGAGGTGGAAAAGAGAGTCAGGATAATGATGATGGCTACGAGACCTACCTAAGCTGAATAATATTGTTTTCAGGTGATGTTTAAGAGTCTCATTCATGGGTCTTCTGTACACCACAAATCTTATACTCCCCAGTCTGAAGATGTAATTTATGATCTACCCTTTATTTTTAAGATTTTTATATTTGTTAATTTCTTTGGATATTTTCATTTTACACTGTATTAGCTTTTGTTGTTGTTATTGTTGTTGAGTTGTTGTTGTTGTTGCTGCTACTGCTGTTGTTGTTGTTGTTGGTGTTGCTGCTGATGTTGTTGTTGTTGTTGGTATTATTATTATTATTATAATTATTATTATTATTATTACTACAACAACTACTACTTACAATTATTTCTTTATCGTTACCAATTATTATTATTATTGTTACTACAATCATTATTATTATTATTATTACTATCGTTATTTTTATTATTATTAATATTATTAGTTATTATTATTATTATTATTATTATTATTATTATTATTATTATTATT
>JAGKTI010022922.1:0-15033 GCA_018397915.1 Birgus latro
TGCACGGCTGACCCCTTGGCGTGTCTGGCGGCCATTTGGTTAATAAACACCTCAGCTCACCCTCTCCTGCGCCCCTACACCCTGTCACACACCGCTCTCACACTTCCATACACAAGTTCACATCGCTTACGTATACCCCTTCTCCTTTGTGTGAAACTGGTGCAGTGACTCGTTTATTTCTTCAACAAGGGAATGGTTTTTATGCGTGTTCTTTTTATCACTGCGTAGCTTTACACCTTACTTCTCACATCATGCCATTGGTCTGGCATTTCCATTTCTCTTTTTATGAAACTAAGGCATTGATTCATTTGATGTGGTGTGGTGATTTTTAACCTCATAACAACGATTGTGTTTCATGCTTTCATTTCTTTTCTTTCTCATTTTTATTCTCCTTTTGTTTTTCAGACAAAATTATCTGCATGGGAGAGATTTTTCTACCTAAACGGGTTATATGTAACTTTCACTTACCCGTTTGATAAGATGCCTTATTTACCCTTTTGATAAGATGCCTTTTTATTAAGTTGAAGAAAATCGTCTGATACTAGCAAGAGTCACCTGATTCAAGGGGTTAAGGTGACAAGGTGAGTTCTGAGGCAGCGACAGAATGGCTAGTTGGATGTACAGTGACGGACATGATGGGTGTACGGTGGTGAAATGTGTGGAGGAAGAAGATAAAGAAGCCAAGTGTGATGTGAAAGAATAATCAGCAAGACCAGTAGAACGTTGAGGGTAGAGTAACGAGAGGAACATCGAAAAAGACTTGGAACGAAATCATACTGCGTGACCTCAGTGACTAGAGATCGAGCAGAGTGAACACTCTGCCACTAGGTAACAAAGGCCGAGTCATGTAAGCGTGATGAAGCCTTAATAAACGAAATCATACTGCGTGACCTCAGTGATAAGGGTCTGAATAAACAGGATGCTACAGATCGAGCAGAGTGAACACTCTGCCACTAGGTAACAAAGGCCGAGTCATGTAAGCATGATGAAGCCTTAATAAACGAAATGAAACAGTGAGAGCGGCACTGTGTTACATTTTGTCATTGTCATCTTGACTGAGACGACGAGATGCCAGCACGATGGTGGTATGGTCTGGAGGATGAGGATTGGGAGGGGGGCGGGGCGAGAAGGACGTGGAAGAACGGAAAGGATAAGCTCGAGAATGCCAGAGTATCAACGGGGTGAGATGAGTGAATGGCTGCCATTAACCCCTTCAGTACAATTCTCTTTTATTGCACTGCGTTCTTGCTATCTGCAGACGATTTTATTCAGCTTATGAGAGATCTTTCAAGTAACAAATGTTAGATATATCCTACCTTAACCCTAAGTTCTGTGGCGCTCGTCTAGGGTGAATAACCTTGTTTAGCAACAGCGAGAATATGCTAAAATGGCGTCCACGGATTTAAGGGACTTAACCGAGATAGCGTTTCTGATGTTTGCCCTGGCCTCCTCCACTGAGATTTTAAGTTGGATGTACAACAGTGAAATGGAGAGAAAGGCCTAGGGAGGAATAAGTGGAAAAAATCAGATAGGGCTATTGGGAATTTTGTTGGGACCGCTTTCATTTGATTATGATTTGAGCTGGGTCTACGGCAAGTAAATGGATTGGAGGAAGAGGGGAGGAACAGGGACTATGGAAACAGAAGAGGGGAGAAGGATGTGGTGGAAGAGAATATGATGACGACGATGATGATGAGGAGGAGGAGGGGGTGGAGGAATACAAGAGCTTATGAGTATACGGAATAAAATACACCCACACACACACACACACACACACACACACACACACACACACACACACACACACACACACACACACACAAGCCGGAGAATGAAATGAAGTGAAAGACCGCAGCTCCCCGAGAAAGTGTTTTCAGAGAGTCGTTTAGTCACTTCAGTAGAGATATATTGTATATCTGGTTGTGGTGGCGTGAGTCAATAGATACTTGGATAGATAGTTTCATGTTCCCCTTCCCTCTCATGCCACTTGCTTCAGTTGTTGGAGATAGATCGAGTGTGAAAATGGTGCATCAGATTCAGGCGCCTTCACCCTTCAGTCCCACACCATCCATCTTGCAGCTAGAGAAAGATTAAGTATTTGCCATCCCCAGTGTGTGTAAGTCAGTCAGTCAAAAACTTACGGGAGCAGCTGGGCACAACGTGTTTCCGACTGTATGATATGCTCCTGGCGTCTTGGTGTGCTTGATGTGAGTGGTTTGTGAAGTGTATTTGTATAATTTCTAGTATGTAGCTCGTTCCTATGACAACTTAACTGAAATACCAGAACAGTTGAAATTTGCAGTCAGTCACTCACCCCTAGGAATTGTCACAGGCAAGACTGTATACTCCTAAGGATTCTCTCATGCAAAGTGCTTCACTGAAGCGATACACCATATGGTGCTTCACTTTATTCAAGCCTCTAATGGTTCTGCATCTGTCTAATACTTTTGTGCTTTTCCTAGCTGTGCCTAGAGAGACCTGAACTGACCCGTAGACAAAGCGGGATGGGAGCATGAAGGAACTGGAATGATAGAGCAATGTGTTAAATTGGTTTAGTTATGTGGAACGAATTCAGAAAACAGTAAATCAGTGAAGTGCACAGAAAGAAAGAGGATACGAAAATAACAAGAGTCGCAACAGCCAGGTGCATGTATTAAGTGGAGTACTGTATATGAGGGAGGGTGGCAATGAGTGACGGGAGATTAGTGCTGATGAAACAAGAAAACCCCAAAGGGAATTTCGATATTTGATTTGGGTATATGGAATGAACTGAGAGTAATAAATAAGCATAATGCAAACAACTAAAGTTAGTGGGAGAAGGAGGGAAGGGGGACCAGTAGGGAGGTGGATGCATACACTTGGGAGCATGAGGTAGGGTGGCGTAGAGTGGCGGGAGAGAGTGGTGGTGAAATAGGCCAAGTTAAAAAGAATATCTGGAAATGTTTAGTTAATTGAAACGATTTGTGAAAGAATAGTTAATGGAAGTGAAACGAAGTTGAAACATTAAGTGGAAAGTTAGGCAGGCAAGAAGGAATATGTGGAGGTAGGCAGAGATAGAGGGGGGAAGCGAGAAATAGTGGGAAGAAGAGAGTGGTGGTGAAATTGACAAAGCTAAAAGGAATAGCAGGAAATGTTTAGTTAAATGAAACGATTTGTGAAGGAATAGTTAATGGAAGTGAAGATGAAAGGATGATGAGGATATGAAGAATGATGATATAAATAGAAGAAGTTTGAGGAGAGATAAAGTAGATTACTAAATAGATAGATAGATAGATGGATACAGAGAGAGAGAGAGAGAGAGAGAGATAGAAAGAAAAAAGGAAAAGGAGGAAGAGAAAGAGAGAAAAAAAGATGGATGGAAAAAGAAGTAAGAACAGAAGGTAAGTACAAAAAAAAAAATAGAAATTGAGAGAAAGAGGGAAGGGTGGTTGGAAGAAATGAGAAAGGGGAAGAGAAGAGGAAAAAGAAAGATTAGGGGGAAGGCAAGGTATACGGTAGAAAGAGACAGACAAGGAGGAAAGTCGAACGTGAGGAAAGGGCAGGAAGGTTGTACACGAGAGAGCGAGAAACCCACCCACCCCACCGTCTTCCTATCCCTACCTTTTTCTCGCGGAATGGATACTAAAGTTAGATCCTTCCAACAGATTGCTCCGCCGTAGTCCGATAGGTCTCTTTGTTATCTGCTTTTCTTTTGTGAGCCGTAGTAAGCCTCTATATCTCTCGCCCTGGCTCTCTGCTTTCTCCTTTCTTTCCTGGTGTTTTCTCTCTGTCTCCCTGTTTTGTCTGTATCATGTTTTGTCGTTATCTTTCTGTTTTCTTCTTTGTTACCATGTCTGTTAGTTTGTCATCTCTCTCGCTCTCTCTCGCTCTCTCTCTCTCTCTCTCTCTCTCTCTCTCTCTCCCTCTCTCTGCCCTCCCTTCCTTTTTCCTTTTTCCTCCCCCCTTTTTCCTTCCTCTTTCTCTCCCTTCTCTCGTTTCCTCCCTCCACTTTTTGCTCTTTTCTTTCTTTTTATTTTCCATATACTTTTTACACCTCCATTGCGTGACTTGCATCCTGCCTCCTTTCCCTCCTTGCATCCCTTTTTTCTTCTTTGTCGCCTTCCTCTCCCTACATTCTTGCTTGTCCCCCCCTCAGCTCTGCATTACTCTGTTATATTTTGGGAGATGTTAATAATTCCTGATCTCTCATATCTATTGTGTGTTCGTAAAATAAAGTTGCTGTTCTTGACTTTATCTTGCTTTTAAATTTGTCTCCCCTTTTACTCTGAATGTTATGTTTTTGTCCTGATATGTAAATGTATCAGTGTATGTATCTGTATTAATAATTGCCCGTTAGTGGAAATAAGGAACTTAAATTTGAATCTGAACTCTCTCTCGAAGAAGAAGAAGAAAAAGAAAAAAAAGGAAATGGAGGTAGTGGTAATATTAATAGTAGTAGCTGCAGTAGTAGTAATAGTAGTAGCAGTAGTGGTAGTAGTTGTTGTTGTTGCTGTTGTTGTTATGGAAGAAGCTGCAGTAGTAGAGATGAAAAATCAAAGTGGAGAGGGACGACAGAAGAATGAAACTGGGAAAGAAAAAACACAGGGAGGAAGAAATGAAGAATGAGGGACAACAGAGGAGGGTGAGTGAGAGATGGTACTACTGAGAAGGTGGGACGAGGAGGATGAAGTGTAGGAAGAAGGAGAGAGAGAGAGAGAGAGAGAGAGAGAGAGAGAGAGAGTGTTACCCTCTTTCTTCCGATGACGTCCTTTTGACTGTACTGTATTCTTCCTCTAGCCAGGTAATTTTATGCAATTTTCGAGAGTGGTTTGGACGTGAGGGAGTGAAGGGAAGGCTATATAAGTAAGCCTCTTCCAGGTAAAAATAATATAAAAATAAAAAAACTCTCTTAAACTGAATAAAATTGAGCAGAGAGGAAGAGTAAGATAGAAAGACGTCGTTGTTTTGAAGAGGTTAACAAAGCGAGAGTGGAATAACAAACAAGTACGTGCTAACTAGATTAAAGGGGAACCAATACTCTACACACACACACACACAAACACACACACACATACACACACACACATCGTATCGTCATCAGTTAAAATTACATGTATTTCTATAAGCTACATGTCCCTTTATTTCGCCATAGTTAAGTTCTCCAGACGATTTTGTTCATCTCAGAAAGCACTCTTGGATCTGAAGGGACAAATGTAAGGCACTGTAAGACTGAGGAGCGAAAATAAAAGGACAAGGTGAGAAAGGGAGGGAGACAGGCGAAAGGATATGAGTAGGAAAACAGAGAGCAATGAATATAACGAGAAAGGAGAAAGCATAGTCTTGGCAAGAATACTTCACCTGATATTTCACGTCTCCTCGTTTTCAATTATCTTTACTGGCTACAGTTTCTAAGCTGAGAAAGGCTTGTTGTTTTTCTACCCTGAAATAGTTCTCTTTGATATGATAGACAGTGTAAGAGAGAGTGGGAGAAAAAATGAAGGCGAAGTTTGTATGAAAAAGGTGTGTTTAAGAATCTGTTCTGAATGGATGGCAGAAAAGAGAGGAATATAGGAGATAATTGGGGGGGTAAAGGGGGAATAAACAAAAAAATGATAATAGAGAGGGAGGGAGGGAGGGAGAGGGACGAAAATAGGGAGAGGCAGATGCATCAAAAGAAGCAGAGAGAGAGAGAGAGAGAGAGAGCGGAAGAGGAAGGAAGGAGGGAGAGAGGGAGGGAAGGAATGGGAAGGGCTACAGGAAATAGACTTTAGGCCTGAAAAAGGGAGAATACGTGGATCCTTTCATGTTCCCTCCACTTTCCTCCCTCCCTTCACTTCCCTCCATGCTCCCTTCACTTCCCTCCCTCCCTCCACTTCCCTCCATATTCCCTCCACTCCAGTCCATATTTGCTCCATTTCCCTCCACACTTCCTCTATTTCCTCGGTCTTCTTCCTTCCACTTCCTTCTTTATGTTTGATCCAGTTCTTTCCACTTCCCTCCATTTTTTCTCCACTTCTCTACTCTTCCTTCCGTGTTTCCTCCACTTCCCTTCATATTACCTCCACTTCCCTCCATGTCTACTTCTATTCTCTTCCATGTTCCTTCCATTTCTCTTTGTTTTTCTCTCATACCTTCCACCTCCTTTCTCTTTCCTCCAAGTTCCTTCCACTTCCTTCCATATTCCATGACCTCTCTCTCTCTCTCTCTCTCTCTCTCTCTCTCTCTCTCTCTCTCTCCATATAAGATGTCGTAGTGCCTCCTCATCCTAACTAAAGGTGTGTGTTTCCTCCTTCCTACCCCCACTTCCCTCCAGGTAACCTCCGTTCCCTCCATTTTTTTCTCTACGTCCCTCCACTTTCCCTCCGCTTCCCTCTTCACTCACTCAACTTTCCTACAGGTTTCCTTCATTTCCGTCAAGAGTTCCTCCTATTTCCTCCAGTTCCCCCCATGATACCTCCAACATTCCTCCATGATCTCTCCAGCTCCCTTTTACTTCTCTCCAGGATTTATTTAGGCTCCCTCCACTTTCCCCTATCATCTCTCCAAGCTCCCTCCACTTTTCCTCCATGATGTCTCCAGGTTTCATTTACTTCTCTCCATTATCTCTCCAGGTTCCCTCCACTTTCCTCAATGATCTCTCTATTTCCCCTTCACCTCCCTCCAGAATCCTCCACCTTCCCTCCATGATCCCATTACATTCTCTCCACCTTCATCTAGAATCCTCCCTCTTCCCTCCATTTTTCTCTACGTTCTCACCTCCTTCCTACAGAATCCTCCCACTTTCCTCTATGGTCCCTTTAGGTTCTCTCCACGTCCCTACACTTCCCTCCACTTCCCTCTACTTCCCTCCATGATCCCCTATGTTCTGTTCACTTCCCTCTTCATCTCTCCGTGATCTTCTCCGGTTCCCTGTATGATCCCTCTCTTTTCTCTCCATTTCTTTGTGATTTCTCCATGATCCCTTCTTGTTCTCTCCACTTTCTTCCGTGATCTCTCCAAGTACAATTTCCTTAGTATGTTCTTTCCCTTTGTTTGTTTCCGTAATTTCTAACCTTCTTTCCGTGTTCTCTCCACACCTTTGTTTATTGCATCACTTCCCTCCAGATTCGCTCAAGGTTTCCTCCAGTTTCCTCCATGTTTCCTCCAATCCGCGTATTATTTTCCACTCAGGGTTCACTCCAGGTCATTCGGTTTCCTCCAAAGTTGTCCCCATTTCCCTCAAAGTTCAATACGAGCTCTCTCCAAATTCCCTTGAAGTTCTATGTGTGTCTCTTCAGCTCTCTCCGGTTTCCCTCCACATTCTCTCTACCTTCTTCCAGTCTTCCTCCACGAACCTTTCACTTTCCCTCCAGTCTTCTTCCACGATCCTTACATTTTTCCTCCAGTTCCAGCAGTTTCCTTCCAAGACCTTTCCAGAGTTCCTCCACTTCCCTCCATTTGTCATTTACGCTACCATTGGCTCATCCCCCCTACCCCACTGGGACTATTTTCAGCCTCTTTTCGTTCCCTCCTTTTCACCCCTTCTATTCTTCCCCACCCATTCTCTGGTTTCCATCCACTTCCTTCACTTCCCCCAACCCATTTCCCTTTTCCTCAGCTCCTTTTTTTCCCTTCCTTTTCTTTTCTTTCTCACCCTTTTTTTCTCTCTTCGCCTCATTCTCTTTTCGTCCTCTTCTGTTCTTCTTCTCTTCACCCCTTGCTTATCTCCTCTTTCCCTTCCCCCCCACTCCTTTTTTACGCTTCTCCCTCTTCCCTTCCTCCCCTCTAATGGTATATTTTAGTCCCCTTTCCCATGCTGCCACAGGTCCCCCTAAAATACTCACGCCCTCCCTAATGTCCCTAGAGCTGTCATCCTAATCCTCTCTTAGTCCCCCCTCACCCCCTCTTCAACCCCCTTATCTTCCTCCCCAGCCTCCCCGTTCTTCTTCATAACCCCACTATACCCCTCTCCTACCCACTTACTGCATCCCTTCATCTCCTACGTTCATAGCCTCCACTCCATTTCTCTTTATTTTCTTCCTCTTCCTTCCTCTTCTCCCTCCACTTTCTTTTCTTTTCCCTGCCTTCTTCTTACATTTTTCCTTCCATCCATTTATTCCTCATTTTTCCTTCTGTTCTTCTCGCCTTGATTTCTCACACTTTTCATTTTCTCTCACCTTCTTCCCTCTTTTTCTTCGTCTCTCCTCCTCCCACCTTTTCACTCCTTTTTCGTTCCCTCTTCTCCGTACTTCTCAGCTTCCCCTCCTCCAAATCCTGTTTTCATCTTCAAACTCTCCTTCCCATCCACACACGCTTGAGTCCCTTGCACACCTCCCTTCCCTTCTAGGCTCTCCATCCCCTCACCGTTTCCCCTTCAAGCTGTTCCCCACTTCTTGACCTCCTCCCTCATCCTTCATATCCCTCTTTTTCATCCACGCTTCTCATTTACCTCTACATTCTTCCTTCCTCCATACTATGTCCACCGTGTCCTTTGCTGTCCTTGCCCTTTGATACAAGTAGGAGCTGATGAATATGATTAAGCTGGACTAATGCAGTATCCTGTTTTTTAATGTTCTCATATGCCGCGGCTGCTGAGTAGTCACTGTCGCTGACTGCGAAGCTAGTGGCCTGTTATCGCTAGGATTTGAATCCTAGTGAGAGCAACTGGCGTCACTCGACTTAAGTGTCCATCCACCATTTACTGGTTGGTAAGTATAATAAGTACCTCAAGTAATACACAGGGGTTGTAACTGTAGTAACGTGGATGATATAGTGGCCTTGTATCCCACGATAATGAGTGAAAAACCTGCCACAGGCTCAGAGGCCTTAGTAACGAAGACGAACACTGCAGTTAACTGCCTTATGGCTTCTACTCCCACCTTTACCTTTTATATTCCCTGCTCTACCCTTGCTTCGTCCCTATTTCCTCCATGACCTCTTCTTCATCCCTGAGTCTTCCTGCTTTTCTGTCCTTGTCTCTGACTCGTAGGCCTATGTCCCACTGTCAGGAACTTTCCCACGACACGCCACGATCTTCATGTCTTCGTGTGTCACCGCATGCCGTCATGAGCAACGTGGCGTGACTTAGCGTTGACGTGGAGCTGACGTGGAGAACTTGGTCATTCCTCGCGGTTCTTGGCGCGCTACGACAATTTTTGGAATGTTCAAAAATTGTCGGCATGCGCGCCGACTAGAAGGAGAACGTGACATGTCGTCACGGTAACGTCATTTGTCATAGGTGTGACTTAGCGTGTCTTAGCGTGCCTTAGCTTGTTGTAGCTTGTTGTAGTGGTGACTTAGCAGTAACTTAGCGGTTCCGTAGCGTTTCGCAGCGTGTCGTAACTTGTCGTAGCGTGCCATGGCAATGTCTTGGTGTGAGGTGAAGTCAAAGTGACCGTTATTTTTTAACTGAGGGATGATCGTAGTGTGTCGTCAGGATAACGTGACGCTTCCGTAGGGTGTCGTGAGATGCCGTAGCATTTTCTTTGTGTGTCTTAGCACTAACGTGACTATGTCGCGAAATGGAGGTTTAGCCCTACAATCTGTGGTATGATCGTGGCATTTCACCAAGATCATACCTCGAGAGTAAGATCGTGGTGATCGGGGCCGTTGTCGAAGATGAACTTGAATATGGGACAAGGGCTATAAAAGAGTTACGTTAGTCATAACTTACCATATTACAAACAGTCTCGAAAGGAACAATAGGCCTGTTGCTTTTTGCTTTCCTTTGAATTTCTATGCACTCTTTTCTCTCCATCCCCTCCTTACTTTCTTTCGTTTCACATTCTCTCTTCCGGCCCCTTTTCCTCTCTTTAAAATCCTTGTCACCGTTTTCCCCCTATCGTACATATGCCCCTCATGGCCCTCCTTCTCTCTTCCCCACCCTTCCCCTCCTCTCCTCCCAGCCTTCTCTTGTTATTTTCCTTCCCGGGCGAGGTCTTGCATTGGTAAGTCAGTCTTTAGCCCGCTGAATAGTTACGTCACTCATCACCTACCCTGTAAAGAACATCCTCGGAAGAACCGTAAGCCTAATGCTGTTTGTTTTCCTTTCTATTCCCTTGTACTTTCCTTCCTCTCCTTCCCTTCTTTTCGTTTCTTTCCCTCTTTCCTTTTCTTCCGCTCTATTTCTCAATGGCCCTTTTTCTTTCTTCATACCCCCTTCTTCCCCTATTCTTTTCCTTATCCAATCCCCTCTTCTTCATCTCTTCATTTTCTTACCCACTCCCCCTTCTTCCCCTCTTCTCTTTTTTATCCACGCTTCTCATCCTCCCCTCTTCTCTTCTTTACCCACTCACCTTTCTTCCCCTTTTCTCTTCCTTACCCACTCCCCTTTCTCTCCTCATTTCTTCCTTGCCCACTCACCTAATCTTCTCCTCTTCTCTTCCTTACCCATTACTCCAGTCTTCTCTTCATCTTTTCCATAACCACTCCTCTTTTCTACCTCTTCTTCCCCTCTCCTCTTCCTTAATCACCCAGCACTTCTCTTTCTTATCCACTCCCATCTTCTCTTCTTTCTCATTCTTCCTCTTTTCCTCTTCTTCCTTTCTTTACCCCTCTTCCTCTCACCTTTCTTTCCATTCTGGTCATCTTTCACTTTTCTTTTCCTAACCTTCTTCTCCTCCTCCTCTTTCTTTCCCGTTTTCCCCTCCGTGCCCTCTTGCTTCCACCTACTTCCAAGTTCCCCTTTTCCCTATCTTCCTCCATGTCTTCTTCTTCTTCTCTTCCTTCCCTCCATTTCTCCTTTCTCTTCTTTCCCTCATTCCTCCGTCCCCTCTTCCCCTTCCTTTCCTCCTCCTACCTTCCTCACCTTTTCTTCCACGTAACTCTTTCTTGTTCCTCTGTATGAGCCGTCAGCTTTTTCTGCCCGCCTCCCTTTCCTTTACCCCTTTCCCATTTTATTTTTCTTCCCATCTTCCTCTCTTTTTATGCCACTTCATTCATGTCCCGCTCCCTTTCCGCCATGTCCCACTCTTTTGCTCCTTCCCATTTTCCTTCCCTCTCCTTCCCTCACTCTCCACTCTTTCCTTCTCAAACTTTCTGCGGCTTCGACTAGAGGGTTTGGTGGGCTGGGGAGAGTATTTTGTTTTGCTGCCCTTATCTTCAGCTTACTAACATCTCTTCCTTACCGATTTATTTCAGAGTCTGCTCCGTTACTATATTCTTGTTTGTTATTCAAGCAATCTACGTCGATATTGAAAAGACGCAGGGAGCAAACCAGGGGATATTAATGAGTAGTTTGAAAAATAAATCGTTAAGGAAGAGTTGTTAGGAAGCCTCCTTACCCGATGAGAATAAGGGTCATAGTCTCCAATGTAACCAGCAGCCTCTAAAGAACCATTAAGTCTGTGGCTGTTTGACTTCCGTTGTACTCCCTTCTTCCAATTCGTCCTCCCTTTTCTCCTTCTCTTCTCCCTATTCTTTCCCCCTATCCCTCCTTCTCTCCTTCCTTTCCGTATCTTTTTCCCCTCCTTCCTCCCTTACTTCCCCTCCTGTTCATTTTCCCATCTTTCCCACCTCCCTTTCTTCTCCCATTTTCCTTTCTTCTCCTTCACCTTTGACTTTCCTTCTCCTTCTTTCTTTTGTCCCTCCTTTCCTTCTTCCCGTTCATCTTCCGTCTCACATTTCCCTATTCCCCACACACTTCCCTCTCACTCCCGTTCCATTATATACCCACAGATCTTGTCCCCGATGCCAGACAACCCAGGCTGGTTTTTTCTGGGACCTTCACCCTCTCTCCCTTCTTATTCCTCTCCCCTTATCTCCCTTCCTTTCTGACCTTTTCATTCTCCCCTCTTCCTCACTCTTTCTTCCCTCCCCTCATCGTCCTCCCTCTCTCTCTCTCTCTCTCTCTCTCTCTCTCTCTCTCTCTCTCTCTCTCTCTCTCTCTCTCTCTCTCTCTCTCTCTCTCTCTCTCTCTCTCTCTCTCTCCCTTTCATCTCTCACCCCTTACTGTCTTCACCCTCTCCCCTCAATTACTCCCCTTCCCCCACTTTCTCAATTTTTCATTCTCCTCTTTCTCCTGGCTTCTCTCCCTTCTTTCTCCCACCTCTTTCTCTCCTTTCACTTTCTTCCATCATGCCTCTCCTCTTACCCCAGCCATTCATTTCCTTTCATTCTCCACTTCTCCTTGTTACATTTTATTCTCCCCTCCTCCTCACTTCTGGCATCTCTCCCTTTATTTTTTGGGTCACCCTTCATCCTCCTCTCCCTCCTTTCATTCATCTTGGTTTCCTTTAGTTTCAGCCTTTCATTCCTCTCATGTTCATCTTCCTCACTGTATGCTGCAATCCCTCTTTCCTTTCAGCCAACACCGTCTTTCCCCTTACCCCTTATCCTAAACTTCTCTTCTCATCCCCTGTTTTCCCCCCTCCTTATTTAAATCAGCCTCCTCATCCTATTTCTAACCTTTCGCTATTCACTTCCTAAACCCATATCTTTCATCATTCACTCTCCGCCACGCACCTTTATTTTCCATTCTCCTTACCTTACTCCAAACTTCTCGCTCCTCACCCTTATTCCATCATCCTTCCATCTCCTATTTCATTTCCCTCCCCTCCTCTCCTCTTCCTCCCTCCACACCTATTTCCATTCTCCTGTCCTTTTCCCTTTTTCTGAACCCTCCCCTACCACCTCCTTTCCTCTTACGCTTTCCCATCTCTCCCTTCCTCCATTTCCTATCCGCTTTTATCCCCAACCCTCCTTATTGGCTCTTATCCCCCACCGACCCCTCCTCACTTCTCGTCCCTCTCCACCCTTGGCTTTTCCCCAGTCATCCCCTCCTCTTGCCCCTTTTCTCCGCTGCCACTTCTCCCCCCCCTCTCCCTTCCCCCATCCCCCATCCCCCACCCATCTGTCTTCATCTCTCACCCCACTCACACTCCTCAAATTGCCTCTTATGTTTGACCTCTCTGCTCACCTGTCATCCCTCACCATCCTACCATCAACTTCTTTACTTTCTCTTATCGGGTGGTTAATATTACGAGAAGAGGTCTGGTCACCCCTATTACTCCCATTCCCTTCCTTTATCGCCCACCCGATTTTTCTCAAGTCTTATCCCTCACCATCCTTCATTTCCCCCGTCTGGTATCTCTTCTTTCCTCTCCCAGCCAACCACCTTTCCCCTTCCCTCACCTCATGTCTTATCCTTCACCACCCTTCATTTCCCCTGTCTGAGCTCTCTTCTTTCCTCTCTTACTCCACCACCTTTCGTCTTCTCTCACCTACTACTGTCCTTATCCTTCAGCATGTAGAATCAGATCTCGTAGTCATACTCTACTCAGTAAAAAGCAGCCTCGAAAAGACCATAAGGTCTGTTGCTGTTTGCTTTTCTTTGTACTCCCTTTGTCCCTCCCTTCCCTACCCCCATCCCTTATCCAGCTGTCTTCAGCTTTCAACCTCCCTCACACTCTTCATCTTGCGTCATATGTTTGACCTCTCATCTTTCACCAATCCTCCTTTTTCCTCATCACCCATCTTTTCTTTCCCCTATTATCCCCACCAACTCTCCTCTCCTCTCCTCTTTTCCTCCCCATTCGCTCGTCCACCCGACCTTACCTTTCACTCTCCTTCACACTCCTCAGATTGCCTCTCATGTTTGACCTCTCTGCTCACCTCTCATCCATCACCACTCTTTTTCCCTCTCTACTTCACCTCTTACCTTCCTTCTTTTACCCTTTATCCCCCCCTCTTTTCACTCCCCTCCCCTCCCCATCCCTCCTCTCCCCTTCCCTTTCCACCCCAGCCCACTTTCCCCCCCTCCTGTTTCCTTCCTATGCCATCCCATCCCATCCCATCCTATCTCATCCCTTCCCTCACTTTCCCTTCCCTTCCCGTCCTTTCCCTTCCCTTTCCGCCCTCTTTCCTTCTCCGTTTCCTTTTCCTCCTTCGCAGTCCCTTACCTTCTTTGCTCCAGTAAGTGATTATATATTCACAAAACTGGTACAAAAATGTCTAAGAATGCGTTACTCAGGCAGTCACATCCGCCAACATGTACACACGACGATGCTCTCCTCTTCTTCTCTTCCTTTAACACCATCCTCTTTATCTTCCTTCCCTTCCCCTCAAATTCCCCCTCATTCTCTTCCTCCTCTCACTGTCCTCCCTCCCCGGCACGCTCTCGCCATTGCAACAGGACCTATAACAGACATACACGCAATCTATCTATATCCCCTCCACTCCCCCCCCTGTTATTTTCCTCTGCCTCCCTCTTCTCCCCCTCTTTATCTCCCTCACGGATATTTTATTCTCCCTCTCCCTTCTTTCTTTTCCCCCATCCTCATTCTCCTCTCTTTTCTCTCATCCTTTCTTTCCTACAGCTCTCCTTCTCCTCTTACTTGTCCTGAGTTTCTTCTTCCTCCCACTTATCCACTTTTTCCACTCCTCCCCTTTCTCCTCTCTTTCTCTCTCCCCTTATTCCCTCTCCCTGCTCTCCCCTCCAGTCCTCTCTTTCTAACTTCAGCAACCCCATCCTCCCACCCCTTCTCACCAACGCTCCCACTACCTCCTAAACCATCCCGCTCCCTCCCCTTCAAACGACATACTTTTTGCTCTCACCTCCCCCTTCCCTATCTTCCCCTCGCCCTTCTCCACTTCCGTGCCCTTCCCCTTTGTCCACTTCCCTTTCCTCCCTCTTTCTCTTTCTCTCTGTAGTTCCTTTCTTTCGTCCTTTATTTTCCCAGCTGATTCTCTCTCTCTCTCTCTCTCTCTCTCTCTCTCTCTCTTTTCCACTTACTGCATCCTTGTCTTTCCTTTGCCCTCTTCTATTCCTGAATCTCCTCCTCTACATCCTACCCAGTTTTTACTTCCTTTTTCCCACTCATTTGCACCTCTTCTCTCCCTAGCCCTCCTCTCCCCTCTCTCCGTATCCTCCCCTCCTTTATCCCCCTCTTTCCTATATTTTCCTTTCCCTTTTCCCTACCTCTCCTTCCCTCCCGTCACATCCCGTCCCGTCCAATCCCCCCCCCCCCCCCCCCCCCCCTCGTTTCTTCCTTCTCCTTATCTGCCCCTTTCTCCTTCATTCACTCCTCCCTCTCCTCTTCTACCGCTCCCTTTCCCTCTCCTCGCTCTCTGCACCTC
>JAGKTI010022923.1:4162-15033 GCA_018397915.1 Birgus latro
TTTAAGCAAATCTGTGGATGGGTAGAAGGACAGTCGAGGAGTGGAACATTGTTTTTTTGAGATGAATAGATCAAAGATCAATGTCACAAAAACAGGTCAAAGTTCAAACTAGTAAGATCTACCTTAAATGTTTTTATTCATTTTACAGCAAACTTAATGGATGGATTAAGAGTAATGCAACAGCGCAGAAGGAGGAGGAGCATTCAGAAGGTACAATACCGGCACTCCCACTAAAGTGCCTAAAGGCCAAACATCAGGACATTTGACTTGGCCCTGTAACCTTGACGTTCGACTAATTGCTTTCAAAATCGAATCCCTTCATCCTTGCTGTACCTTGAACCATCCCACAACGTTGAGTCTCAGTTAGATCGGAACTGCTTATATCCTTGCCATGTAAGCTTAACCTTTGACTTGTCGGTATTTGATTTTTTATATTTGAAATTCCTCTATTCAAGCCTTACCCTGAACCCTTCCACAAAGTTTGGTTTAAATCGGATAAAAACTTTAAGTTGGTCTTATGTGACCTTTACCTTTGGCTTAATGTCCTAAAAAAAAAAAAACGGGCAACCAGTTGGCTGACCCTCAACATTTCCACCATGTTTGGTCCTAATGAAATGTACCGTATTTTAATATATTTGTTCAAAGACACACAGATCAAAAAGTGATGATGCATTTTTACTTTGACCTATGACTGATGTGTCTCAAAACTGAATCATGAAATTCTAGACTTAGCCTCAATCCTTCCACCAAGTTTAATCTCATTTTAGTTAAAACTGTGTAAGTTGACCTTACCATGTAACCTTGACTGGACAGGTTAATGGACTTTTCTGACGTAGCAAATAATGTAACCGATTTTTTTCTCCTATCCCTATGATGATGATGATACCGATTAATATAATTTATATTTATTAACCCTCTCATGATCGAGACAACTACAATACTCTTCCAGATATCACTAGACAATTTCTTGCTGTTGAGAGTGAATCAGAGGAGCTTTACATTTTTTTAGACTGGGTATAGAGGGTTCCGTTTTATTATTATTTTTATTGCCACAGCTTCTGCTACTACAGCTACTACTACTACTACTACTACTACTACTACTACTTCTATCACTATAATAATAATAATAATAATAATTATTATTATTATTATCACAGATAACATGAACACTGGATTGGACACTCTGATTCCCTGATTTGCAGTAATGGCCCCAAGACCTAAAAATGATCCTTCGCATTCTGTCCTCATTATCTTGGCTTGTAGTCAACAGAAGTCAAATAATAATAACTGTTGCACAAAAACAAATGTATCTAACACAAATATTTCAATGAGAGCAATTGAACGTCATTGTACAATACATGGTATGTCAACTCTTTTTCACACCTGTTAGCTTGCACCGCTTATTGTCACTTTGTGACCTTCACACTTCACCATACTGAGGAGCATTCAAGCAAAAATAGACTTAATTTGAAAACACAATTGGGAAAATTATTATCAAATAAGCTACACAGATTATTCTAGCAGTAGGATATCAACTGTTGGAGAATCTTTGTAATTTGATGAAAATGTTTGGTACTGTTTCGTGCAATGTTTCTGCATCAACCCCCATGGCCCAGATTGGTGACTAGTCAGCAAGTCACTGATGTGGTGCACAACAGATACACATTAAATACAGAGATCGCTAAGAAATTACAAAAGACACAATTGACCCAAACCAGTTTTAAAGTTAGCTTTCATGAGGTCTCATAGCCAAAGCTGCAAGTGTCCAGCCTTACTGGAGGAAAACCAATAGTGTAGGTCCTGAGCTGGGTGATGTAATAACTTCTTTGACTTTTAAGGCAGTGCCGATGAAAGTGAAGGCAAACTATTAATATGATCATGAACACATTGTGCCTTCAGTTACCAGCCTAACATGCTTCTCACCTAGTCCACAGATACTCAAGGAGGTTTTCTTACACACACGTGACTCGTTATTATTATTCTTGATTGTATAAGTCACAGTATCACTGTCTGGGACTTTGCAGGTGTACAGGTACAGTATTTGGTTACTGAGTGATTGCCAGTACAGTACGCCGTTTATTTTAGTCAGCAAGACCCAAGCAATTTTCTGCCTCTGCCTCAATTACAGGCCTTGTCAGCTTCTCAAAGCATCCATTATTACATTCAGGCCCTATTTTACGCTGTGAGACATTTTCCCCAGTGCCATGACTGACGAATGCCTTACAGAATTACATACCTTCACTTTGTCGACTTTCCCTTCCCATTCGGACATTCCTCGCTATTTTTCTTATGCTGGAAAGTTTCTGATACCACAGCTGCTATCCTCTCATCTTCCTCATCCAAAGACACATTGTTGCTGCCACTCATAATGCCTATTATTGTCGTTAAGTCAGTAAATTAGCAAAAACACTGGAAGATACACTCACTACTGTAAGCTTAGCCGCCAAACTGAATGTAGATTGTAAACATTCTTAACAGTGCATGGATGGAACACTCTGATTGGTCTGCTGATCATAAAAGTGCGGTGATTGGCTCCCGGATTGAGAGCTGCTCACTCATTGGGTGATGCCAGAGGGAGGGAGCATACTGATCAGAAGAAAGCTGCACTCAGTGGGATTTTTAACCATAATGGTTGATTCATCCTCAGATCGCATAGGGATGGGGGAAGACAATGCTATACTCCTCTGGGACCATTACTGCAGCGATGGGAGTGCGATTCTGGGAAGTGTCCAATCCAGTGTTTATGTTATCTGTTATTATTAATTATTATTATTAATGTTATTATTTTTGCTGCTACTACTGCTGCTGGTGCTACCATTACTATTATTATTATTATTATTATTATTACTATTATTATCTTCATTATTTTTACTAAAGCCTGTGGCCCCAACGAGTTTACCTGTGATGATGGGACCTGTGTTTTGAATACTACAAGATGCGATGGACAAAGTGACTGTCCTGATGGTTCCGATGAAGCAGAATGTCCTCAAGGTGAGATGGAAATTTTATGTTTATCAGGACCTAAGCAATAAATGTAGGCTTATTTTAGAACCATGCATTATCTTTTTATGGTAGTATATACAGAATGTCCAATTACTTTCTTAAAAACTACGATGGGTAATACTTGTTTGGTGCCTTTCTGTAAAAATAAATGCATATGTATTCAGACTGCACGATTATGTTATTTTCATGATATTTAATTAGAGGTTTAACGAGCACCTACTTCACCTTTGACTGTCAAATTGTATTGTTTTCTTGCAGTAAGTATGTTCTCATTATGACTGTCCCGAAGACTATCCTCAACTATAGTCGCCAAATTGCTTTAATCCCTTGCATTTCTAGTTTTTGTATCTATTCATTTTTTCCCCCCTCATAACCTTCTATTAGACAACTAGTACGGCTCCTGACGGGGACACTCCACTGATGATCTTTCAGTACTCTTGGATTCTCGATAAGCTACATTTTGGATATTCGTTGAAACCTTTGCTCTTGTGCTTAAAGGGCTTCTGCAGACTCTGACACAAATCTATAACTTTCAAACTGCAGCATTATTTATTCCTCTTATGTGCCTTTGTCTGAAATTTCCTCTCAACACATTCTATAAGTGCAATTCTAGATGAGGAATGTTCTCAAACTATCAGTGGTGGTGGTCTTCAGAATTCTGCCATTTCAAGTGCTCTCTTTCTTGTAATCAGTATTGACCTTCTTACTTATACTAAACATCTGAACTTATTCACTCACATGCTGATGACTCCTCCTTTATCATGCCCACCTGCTCCTTACAGCATACTTAGGAAGGCATACAACAACAATCAAGGGATGAGGCTCTGACACGCTTGACTTTTGGTTTGTTTCATCTCTGATTGGACAAAAGAAAGCTTATTACTTTTAATATTCAGAATCCGAACTCCATCTCTCAGTCTGGCACAGCTTCTACACAGCACTAGTTTTCTTCACATTTACCCCTTTAAATGCTGGAATCACTGCTCAGTATCAATATGACAGTTCACTGGTGTATGCAGAAATCAGTACATTGTATTGACTTCTGTTTCTTGCCTGTGTCTGAATATTGTTGCACTCAAGGGCAGACTGATCGTGACTGACAATTTCTATAGATGAGTCTGGGAACTGGCACTGTCCCCTCTATCAAGTCTTGCATTTGTTTTAACTGTTTGAGCTTATGCTACCACTCCCCTGCCTCTGTGCATGCTTGCCCTTCTGAAAGTGATAGTATAAAATGCCGAAATGGATGACATGAGTGAACTAAAGTTATTAGAAAAACATGAGTGAAAACTTTGTGTCTATTTGGTATTTTCAATGCATGTTAAGAACAGCATGTAAAACCTAAAGCATGTTTTTTTTTTTTTGTGGTTCTAGGCTTATACGGAACGAATTATGTAACTTGATTATTACCATTTGAAATCTGTCTGATGTTATGTGTAGTGTTTGGATCATTATTACACATTCCTAGTATTGATATAATGTCTGTAGTGCATCTCGCTCATTTAGCACTTTTGGTTTACATAGCAGGATATGTTAAACGTTCCATCATCTCCAAACACATTTTGAAATTAATGAACTGCACTTCTTATCTTGTGTGATGTATGTAACCACTTTAAAAGGATGATAGAGATTTTCGAAAATTTTCTTAATCACCCCAATCTGTGAAGATCTGTGAAGTCCAAATCGTTGGCATCTTCGGAGTAATTTCCTTCATTTTTTAGTTTTCTCTTGACCTGTCTTGGAATGATCCTTATAAATCTCCCGCAAAACACCTTCTTCGGCTCCATACATTTTTTAACTTCCCATGTTTACTGACACTGTATAAGGGCTTTAATCTCCCCAGTGTGGAATACAGTTCTCATGTGTAAGGAGGCTCACCACATGTAGTGTTCTAAAGCAGGTTGGAGCATAACTCTTATTGTTTCATTGACTCTTATTCTTTCACTTACTCCCTTCAATCTCTCTCTCTCTCTCTCTCTCTCTCTCTCTCTCTCTCTCTCTCTCTATCTATCTCTCTCTCATTCTGGTAAGATTTTTTTCTTTTCTGAACTTACTACTTCTAATCCTACTCCATTCCAGAAAAATGCAGCATTGTTCAAACCATATTTTCTCAACCATTATCTCTCCATCTCTCCGATACTGAAGTTAACCCGTATTTTCACTGTTTCATGTATGCCAGTGATCACCTGTTGAACTGTCTTCCTCATTCTACACCACTGCCTGTGATATGGATTACTTTTAACGCCATGTATCCAGGCATCTCAAAGTGAACATATGCAGAATTTCACTTTCCCATCTTCATGTTTCTTTTGGAATGATGAGGTGTATGATTTATCAACCTTTTTTCATTAAAAATGAATAACATTTAGCAGAAGCAATATCTCATTCAACTTGCAAGCTTTGGTCATGCAACGTTACACATATAGTCGGTCTACGGTAAGGGCCCTGTCTATTGATTTTTCAGGTTTATTGTGGCATTCTGTTGCAGTTAATAGCCACTAAATGCATTGGTCTTCAACAGACGCCAAATCAATAGTTTCTATTTATAAACACTTCCAACAGCGTTACAAAAGCAGCATGTTTCAATCAATCAGTGTAATTCTTTAGCTATTCTCTCTTCCAACCATGAAAGCCCTGCCCTAGAACGAAAGAGGCTGTACACACCAGTGCTCAACAATGAAACTGCAATGATCCAAGAACAACTCAAAAAGGGGGGCTGCAGCCCTAACCTCTACCCCATTAACCCCTAAATTCATAGACTATCTCTTCTTTTATTCTATTCCTGTAACCTTCAGAGGACTTAATCAAGCTTGTGAGAGAATTATCTAACTTGTGGTTTCAGTAGGGCTTTCATTAACCCTTTAACTGCTATTGAACCTTCTTTTGTTTAGTAAAATCGTGTCCCTGCTGACTATTTAAAATGATAAATAAATCACGGGACAGAAGAGGTTAATTGCCTAATCTGATGTAGCGAATACTGTAAAATGAATGTATTTTTTCCCCCTCTGTCCTCGTAAGGTGATCATGGTGATGAATATAAGACGCCAATCTCCCCTCCCAAGACCTGGACACCTATTGTACTCTATTGCAGTTAATGCTAGTCAGTTTAATTTAAGTCAAGGGGGCCTCGGTGTTAAAAATATGCATATATATATTTGATAAGAGATTGATCATCATGTATTTTTCATTCATATACATTACGTTCTCCCAGGTTGTGGTTCCACCGAGTTTACTTGCAGTGATGGGACTTGCGTTCCGAGTACTGCCATCTGCAATGGACTAGTTGAGTGTCCCGATGGTTCAGATGAAACAGGATGCTCTTCAAGTAAGCTATAGAAGTTTATGTTCATAAGTACCTGAACAACGGATGTACGGTAGGTTCATCCTTATTGTATCTCGTGGTCCACGCAAATCCTATTCCCGTATACTGTTACACACAGAATATCATAACTCAATTAATACTCCAATGGATGACACTTTTTATGTATATAGGTAAAAATGAACATGTGCCCAGCCTGTAACGTCTATGAAATCCGTGAATATAATAACTAAAGAGAAGTGGCTTGAGAACAACTTTTGTCTTTCTCTACTAACTTTTATAATTTCTATTCTTGTGACAAATTTTCTCTTCTTTACTCAATTCAAAAGAAAGGTGACCGTTCCCAAGCCTTAACCTTCGCCGAATACCTTATATCTCTTATACTTCTTTTCCTTTATTTTATTCTCAGAATGGAGATATTCCAGCACCTTTCGTATCATTGCTTTTTTTTTTTTAAATCCTCTTTTCGGCCTTATGTTGAAACCTTTGCTTTTGCGCAACACACCTTAAAAGCCATTTACATAGTCTCGCAATAATCTTTAATTTCCAAATGGCCCTATTACGATTTCTGTTCCTGCATTTGTGCCTTCAGCTCTAGTTTCCTGTCTGGTTGTTCCATAGATTCAAATGTAGATGGCGATTCTTCACCAGTAGTGATGTTCCACAGGGCTCTCTCATTTCACATACACTCTTACTTGTATTCATCAAGAGCCTTCTGTGCATCCAAGTCACATGCTGATATCTCCACCCATCACTGTTTTACTTGCTTCTCACAGCATCCATAATAACAGTTACCATGTCAGTCAAAGGATGAGCTCTGGCACAAATGATTTCTGATTTGTCATTTATTTCTGACTGCACGAAAAAGAATCTCTATTACTTATACTGCTCAAACTCTCAATTCCTCCATCTCTCAGCTTAACAATTTTCCACAAGACTCTCTCCTTACATTCAACAACACACACCCAGCCCTTAATCTATTAACCCCTTAGTCCTGGTGTCAATACTCAGTTCTAACCTGTCTGTTCACCTCTGCGATCAGCATTCCACATCGACCCGCCCTTCCTACCTTTATTTTAACGTTGTCGCGCTTATGGGTTGACTGTTGGTGTCTGACGCGTTTACAGACAATTAATGAAGATCATCCACAAGCTCTGCCACAGTTCAGAGAATGCTTTGTCTGTGAGAGGCTATGTTGCATTTAAGCCAGCACCACCCTCACCCTCCCACACTAACTCGCCTCTCTGAAAGTGGTAATAAAACCAGGAAATATAAAATAAATGGGTAAACAGTTTTCTTTTAAGTGATAACTCTTTAACTATATATTTGTGGTTTACAGCGAATGTTATTAAGAGGAGGTATAGCTGTATACTGTAACAAGTGAAAGCAGTACATAATATTAAGTGGTAAATGAGACATTAGGACACATGAGGGTAATGTAGATAAATAAGAGTACCTTACATAAGGAGCGGCCGGATCCAGTGAATCCCAGTGGACCTGAATTGGCTAGTCTGCTGGACGCTGATTTGGCGAAAAAGTAGAGTTATCTTCCTTATTCCGGCTTTCCCACTATATCACACACATTTTATTTTTATTTTTATTTATTTTTATTTGTTTTGTATAATGTACCTACGCGTCTTGACAAACGTCTCTTGTATTTCGTCTTTCTTTTGTTCAGTTTTCTTTAGAAAGAACAAGTTACGGGCTCAGTCTTGCTTTTTTTTCTTTTCTTTTTTTTCAATAAGTCACATGAATCACATCCTATGGAAACCATGTCTTTCTAACTGTGCCATTTTTGGTCACGCAACTTTTTACATATATTAGAGGTTCGGTCAGGGCCGAGCCTATTGTGAAATGTCATCTAGGGGAAATGACCATCGGATACACTGGCAGTCAACAGTCGACAGAGGGATAGTTTCTTGCAATAAACGCTTTCCACAATACTAAAAAAAAAAATAATAATAATAAATAAATAAAAATAAATAAATAAATAAACAAATAAAAAGCAAACATATTTAAGCATACATATTTTTTTTTTTTTGCCATTCTGTGTCGCATAGCGTAACATCCCCTGCCACAGAATGCAGAAGTCAGCATGCAACACCAGTGCTCTGCAGTGGGACTGCTAACCTAAACAACAATATAAAAGAGAATCAGCTGCCCTGTTCTTAGCCTATTAACTCATCGACTGTGGCAGGGGGGGTTGCAAAACAGGCTATTGTGTGCGGCAATATTGTCAGCGACCACTGCAAAATGACTTCAGATGTACGAGTACACTATCATCCTGCAAATGGTACGGTTCACCCGCCCATGGAATATCTTTGCTAACCTTGCCATAATTACGGAGATATTGTGGTAGTTAATTATCCCTCTGGCGGAAAACCTTCAATTACACGAGCGGGACACATTCCTGCCAAAGCCTGTGTGCCCAGTTAGTTCAATAAAGCACAGCCTTAGCGTGACGTGCTACTTTTAATGGTATACTTCATCTTACGCTCTCTTCCCTTTGCCACTCGCGGCCTAACATTCGATCTCAGCATAAGGAACCGGATTTTCTAAACAGGTTTGCCCCTTCCTTGGGTGCTAACACCATAGTAAATGGATCAGGAAGTGCATAAATTTCGTTCACAGTAGTTGCTGTTCCTTTGTTTCCGGGCTTAACCTTGGAGGTGCAGATAAGATATAATAGATACCGTAATATCCCACCAAAGATGCTTGGCGCTGTACCTGTAAAGAAACTTCAAGGTGTTTTACTGAAGATCTCGTTTGAGTGAGGTAAGTCGCAGCCCAAGAGCTGATTCATATGAGGTAAGCCACATACAAAGGGATAACGCTTTTATCGAGAACACTGTTTATATTTTATTCCTGTTACCTTCAGAGGAAATTACTCACCTAAGGAGAGACTCCCAACTGGAATGGTTTGATAATAACCTTAACTAATCCCATAACTGCAAAAGATCCTTCTTAGGCTGAATAAAACGGTCCAGTAGTGAACTATTTGAAATTTAAGAGAAAAATAATAATCACGTTAACATCCCGAGAATACTGTACATGCATGACATAATTTTGTTCTCCCCTACTCCGCGTAAAATAAGGTTATTATGATTATTACAAATATCAATATAAAAAAGTTGTGTTTGATCCGGGATTCACCTTTTTGCACTTTTCCTTCATCATTGTCCGTCAGGCTGTGGTTCCAACGAGTTTACCTGCACTGATGGCAACTGTATTCCGAGTAGTGCAAGATGCAATGGACTGGAAGAGTGTCCTGATGGTTCGGATGAAGCAGGATGCCCTCAGAGTAAGTGAAAAGTTATATTTTCATCAGTACCCGAGCAAAATATTTAGGTTTATTTTGGCTGTATTTCTAAAACCTGTTATTAATCTTTCGTGATTGTTGCAAAGATATCTTCTGTTATACTGACAAATCATCCATTTCCTCATCCTAAAAACTGCTCTACTTTGATGGTATGCAACGATGCCAAATGTTGATAATAGATTGTCAGTGTATTATAAATAGGGAATCATCCTTTATAGGACTCTGTACAAGGAATATAGTAACTTTGTTAATACTCAAACGGATGATATTTTTTGGATGATATGTCTTGATATTTCTAATATACTCGTAAAACGAGCATGTTTTCATCCTTTAATGGTTATGAATGGGTGTATTTTTAAGTTGAAAATGGATAACACTATCACATCTTTCACCTTTGCCAACTGATATCTTTTATTTTTTCGTTGAAGGTTGGCTGTCATCCAATCTGTCCTAAAGAAAGAAGCCCGTTGCAACCCATAACTATAGTTCAGTTATCCTAACCTCTTGTATTTCTGACGTCTCTTTAACCTCAAGAAGAAACTGAATGCCCTTTCTCCTCATAACTTTTCTGACCGTCATGGGTTCCGACGGGGACACTCCACCAGCGATCTTCCTAATTGTCGGAGAGCTATTACAAAGGCTAAAGCACAATTTGTTTTTTACTTTCAACCTGACTTCCAGTTATTTCTACCCCTTTTTTTGTGCCGTCACCTCAAGTCTTCTCTCCAGGGGAGGCGGTGGCTCAATCGGTAGAGAGGTGGCCTAAGTCTCGACGGACCCAGGTTCAAATCCTCGTTGGGCCAGGGAACAGTTTAAGGATTTGAATTTCATTAAGTCAGGCTTTACTGATCTACCAGAAGACCCGCCGACATGTCGTAAAAATACCCCCGCTAATACCAATACACCAGTCCTGTATGAGACAGCCCTAGCATGTATTCAATATGGACGGTGGGTGTTAGCGCCGAAATGGTGACATGTAGAGGTGTATGGTATGTAGGAGGACTGCTGGGCCTTGATAGCTGTGAAGCCTGTGCCCAGAGTCGGACACATAAAAAGAAAAAAAAAAGTCACTCTACAGCTGCGGTTGTAGTCAGCCACTTTTCTCAAACTTTCAACAGTGGTGTTCCTCAGGATTCTCCCATCTCATTCATCAGTGATCGTCCGCGCTGTACAGTAGCTAAAACAAGTATCTGTGCGTATTTCGTGGAAAGGAATATGAGAGAATGGACG
>JAGKTI010022924.1:0-15032 GCA_018397915.1 Birgus latro
ACTCCCATGGGAGATGTTGTATGCTGATGATTTGGTGTTGGTTGCAGGGAATGAAAAGGAGGCGGAGGAAAGATTTAAGAAGTGGAGAGATGGTATGGTGCACAAGGGCTTAAGGGTAAATGCAGATAAAACTAAAGTGATGATATCTAGGGTTGGTGGCGGTACAATCAGAGGAGAGAGAGAGTGGCTATGTGCAGTTTGCCACAAGGGTGTGGGAAATAATTCCATCTTGTGTAGTGTTTGTGATAAATGGGTGCACAAGAGATGTAGTGGTATTAGAGGTAGACTGCGAGATAATGCTGATTTCATGTGTGCGGCGTGTCTGGGAGAGCAGGCGGAGATTGTTAGGCGTGAGAGGGTTGAACTTGCAGGTGAGTCTCTTGAGTGTGTGGAGGAGTTTTGTTATTTGGGAGACATGTTATGTGCCGGAGGTGGGGCTGGAATTAGCTCGGTTGCTAGGGTGAGAAGTGGTTGGAAGAAGTTCAGGGAGCTGTTGCCTCTCCTGACATTGAGAGGACTCTCCCTACGTGATAAGGGGTCTTTGTATGCAGCATGTGTTAGGAGTGTGATGCTGTATGGTAGTGAGACCTGGGCAGTAAAGGAAGAGGATATTCGCAGGTTTAAACGTACAGAAATGACAGTGATTAGGTGGATGTGCAGTGCGTCCCTGCGTGCAAGGCCTGGGGGGGCTGGGTTTACGATGGAAGAGTTGAGAGGTAGGATGGGACTGGAGTGTATTGGTGTTGTGATGAGGAGAGGTAGGCTGAGGTGGTTTGGACATGTGGAGAGGATGGGGGATGATAATTGGGTACAGAGGGTGAGAAGTGTTAATAATGGGGGAGGGGTTGGGAGGGGTAGACCGAGAAAGACATGGGACGAGGTCATTAAGTGTGACTTAAGGGTTAAGGGACTGAACAGGGAGGCTGCCAAAGATCGAGCAGCATGGAGAGCCGCCATTAGGTGACCAAGGCCGACACATGCAAGCATGCTGGAGCCTTCAAAAACGAAACGAAACGATTATCATTTTTATTTTTGTAATTATTATCATTATTATCAGCAGCAGGTGTTGTAGTAGTAGTAGTAGCAGCAGTAGTAGTAGCAGTAGTAGTAGCAGCAGTAGTAGTAGTAATGGCAGTAGTGTGACGATCCAACTTGTTACCCTCATGAACTGAGATTCTATTCAAAATGTGTACAGCGAGTCCAGGGGTATATACAGTAAGCCCTTAAGTCTGGCATCTAATTGCTACCATGAGGTTGGCGCAAAACCTGAATTTCGCGAACCGAAAAGTAAAATTCAGTGGTAAAAAATCTAACTGGTTCTAGAGCCCCTCCCAAAGTCGCTCTGTTCCTCACTTTTGAGATATAATTCTCATTAAACAGAACACCAGAATAACTGACAAGCTTATGAATATAATAAAAATGTTAAGACACATTAAGTAAATGGATCACCAGCCTATAAAACCTTCATCATATCCTCTACTGAATACTTTTTCCTCTTCATACCGACTCGATACTCACGATTTTTTCTCTTCTTGTCCCCATCCTTTGAACTTCCCAGTATCTCACCGTCTCCACTATTTACCCAGAATGAAGTGGAGGCCATAGTACAGTACAGGCAGACTACACGAGAACAATAGCTGAACGAGGAGAAAGGAAAAATAAGTGACCACGGCTGCCATCGCTACCAGAGCAACACACGCAGTTTCACATCTGGCGGGAGCGGTGCAAACAACACGGCGGACAACAGCTGACGATCGCCTTGCCCACCGGAACCACACATATTGACGCGAAAGGTGAAGTCATGATCGTGAGACGTAAGTTCTTGGAAATTTTGGGCTTTCCTGAGAAAAGTAAATTCGCGAACGGAAATTCCGCAAATCATAGGGGCTCACTGTAGGTATAAACAGGTGGAACGGTCACAGGCACAAATATCAATGACTGAAGGAAGCCATGGTAAAGACAACACGCAACTGAATCCACATTGAACTTTAATAAAAACAAAATAATTACTTATAACTCAAGTTTCAATAATCTTCACACAAAGCACCTAGTTAGAAAATCAATATCCCACCACCAAGCAAATCACTCAACAATATCCTCATCCTACACTTTAAAACTACAACATGGACATCGATCACCAAATTAATATACTGTATATCCCTGCAGTCCAGGCACTAGATGTTATACTCACGCAATCGTATATACACTTATCCTTAATCATACTAGCCCACACGGGAGGGAGGAGAGACAACTGCCGCTTGGATGAGCAAGAAAAGGAACCTAGAATGCATTGCGAGAGACCGTGACAGTAGTAGTAGCAGTGGTAGAATGAGAAGTAGGAGCAGAAGCAGAAGCAGCATCAGCAGCATCACCAATAGTAGCAGTAGTAGTATTGATAATAGTAGTGGTAGTAGTAGTAGTAGTAGTCATAGTAGTTACAACCCCAGGGCCAGGCTCATCTGAACGTGAACCCGGTGGACTGAAGGCTTAAGCTCCCCCCTGCAGTCCACCATCCTCGTTTCGGGGGATAGGGAAGTAAATAAGAGACGTTTATATAACCAGGCAGTTGATCCCCCTGCCTAAATCAGTGCCACCACGTGAAGGCGCCCCTCTCCACCACCACCACCACCGCAACATTAAAATAACTGAACACCTGTGGGCCCTCTCAGACAAGTGCATGTTTATTTTATTTATTTATTTATTTATTTATATATTGTTATTGCTTTCATTCTTCACAGTTTTCAGCAATTTCAGTACTGGGTTCGACAAGGTTCCATACTTAGCCCCTTCTGTGCCGTGATGTCGTATTTTAGCTGTTTGTTCTTGCTGCCTCCAAACGTTTTTATCATGTTAGGAACGTTTTTTTTGTATTGAAAAGGTTAATAAGGGTGTGTGGAACCAAAGGCTAGAACTCTGCAAAATTGTTCCCTCAATAACAATACTAATAATCCATCCATCCATCATCCAATCCTAAGTCGCCCCACAGAGGAGCGTAGGAGCCCTGGGCTTGGCAAGTTGGTCCTGACATTTAAGATGAGAGTGACCAGCCTCACTCATCCCTGAGTGGCAATACGTGAGCAATAAACCCCAACCAACCCTTGGATATAAACCTTCACCGGCTCAATCCGATTGGAGCGCCATAATTACCCACTAAACCACCTGGCGCCAAATTTGGCTATATGGTTACCACCCAGCGTAGTAAATGGTTTCCTGGTGTACAGGAAACCATATGGCTCGTCACTCAGTGTAGAGTCACCCACAGGCAGAAGGAAGAGGAAAGAATGAAGGAAAGAAAGACAGAAGAGGGAGTGTAAAGTCACCCGTAGGCAGAAGGACAAGGAAAGATTGAAGGAAAGAAAGACAGAAGAGGATTGAAGGAAAGAAGGATGGAGGAGAGGAAAGGGCAGACACCCGAGAGCAGCACTACATCGAGTGAGTGGTTGGTGAGCGCCCCACCTACCACATATTATAATAATAATAATAATAATAATAATAATAATGATAACAAAAGTAGCAATAGTAGTAGTAGTAGTAGTAGTAATAATAGTTGTTGTTGTTGTTGTTGTAATAGTAGTAGTAGTAGCAGCAGTAGTAGTAGTAGAAATAATAATAATAATAATAATAATAATAATAATAGCAGTAGTAGTTGTAGTAGTAGTAGTAGCAGCAGTAGTAGTAGTAGTGGTAGCAGTAGTAATAATAATGATATTACTAATAATAAAAAAATAATAATTATTATTATAATAATAATAACAATAATAATAAAAGATCCAAATTCAAAAGAATAAGACTGAAATATAAAATTAGTCATCGGACTGAAGGGGTTAGAAACAAGACTATGGTCAGTGTTCCAGTCAGTTATGGAAGCTCCGTAACACCTCTTCCTCAGCGATTTATTTTGCTTATTGCACTTTACTACTCCCTTCTGTATCATTTAAAATATTCAAACATCACCGCTTTCAGCATGAATAACATACAAATTGATATCAAGTAAATGTATCCAAAAATAAATCGCTAAGGAATAGGTGTTAGGGAGCTTTCTTAACTGAGAAGAATACGGGCCTATGACTAACTCACTGGGAACACTATGATTCTTTTCCTTAACATACGACTTTAAGTGATTTACCAGTGTCTACTAAATCCCCTGACGTTGGCTGGGGTAAGGTAAATTTATCCCTTCCTGAGATTCAAGGATTTAAGGATTTACGGATTAACCCTTTCCTTGACGGGTGACACATAGTTAAATATTCTCTTTGGGCACGCGGTAATTTCAGACTTAAATCCCATGAGTAATGAGTTAAATAATCGAGAAGGTCATTTTCCTTACGTACAGGAGATGAAGCGTGAACTAAGATCCCAAATTTGACCATGAAACCTGCCGTCCCAACCAACCGCTTATGTTGGAGAGACACGCAGGTCAGAGTCTGAATTCTTTATTTTCTCTAACTTTCCAGGCGACACAGAGCCCATCTTCAGAGAGCTTGAACAAGAAGTGATAGAGCTGAGACACTTATACTCCTGGAAATTCCCTTCTTCTCGTGTCGCAGCCTGATTGGTTCCCTCTAAGGAAATTCACTCGTACTAACCCACCTCAGATTGCGCCATTAGCGTTATCCTTGCTGTATACCTGGATAGGCTGACAAATTCCTCTCTACTGTATGGTTAGTTACATTTTTCTTTTTACGTGAGTGTGAGCTGCATTCAACATTTTCTTCATTTGTTAATTCACATCTTTCTCAGTGACTGCAACTTTTCTACACTTGCGCGTGTGATTGTGTTGATCTCTGTGGAATACAGTCACTGGGGAAGATCTGAAAAAATAAGTGGGAATATTGTTAGAAGCGGCTATCTCCCTCCCCTTCCTCCTCTCTTCCACCCATCCCTTCACTTTCCTTCCCCTTCTTCCGGTCTTCCTCCATCTCTTTATTTCCTCTCTTCCCTCCTTTTCTCTCCTTCCCTCCTCCTTATCCTATCCTGCATTTATGGCGATCATAATCTAAGTCAGTGCTACTCCTTCCTCTCGGCTTCAACTTTCCTCTATCCTCCCTCTTTCTCTCTCTCTCTTCTCTCCTCTCTCTTTCTCCCTTCACCCCTCCCTCTTTCTCTCCTCCCCCCCCCCTCCTCCTCTCTTCTCCCCTCCCTCTTTCTCCCCTCTCCCCTCCCTCTTTCTCCCTTCTCCCCTCGCTCTTTCTTCTGCCTCTCTTCCTTTTCACCCTCTTCACTCCCTCTTAACTCTTCCTCCATTTCCTCCCCATCCCCTCCTCCCCACTACCCTCATCTCTCTCTCTCTCTCTTTTTTTTTTTCTCTCTCTCTCTCATCTCAGTCATCACTATCACCTCGTCATCATTAACCTCCATCACAATAAAATCCGTCATTACTTTCCATCTCTAGCATCACCACCACCTCCACCATTTTCATCATCACTGCTCCCACCTCCATCACTATCATCATCATTTCGCCACCATTCCTTCCACATCATCATAATTATCGCCGTCATCGTCATTACCATCATCGTCGTCATCATCATCACCATTATTGTCACCACCATTACTGTTACCACCATCACTGACACCAACCACCACTACCACTACCACTACTACCACAATCACCACTATCATTATTACCCCACCACATCAGATACCAAGCTTACCACAGTTACCGTCACTACCACATTTGCCACCATTACCACAATTACCACCACAGCCACAACCACTACCTCAGTCACCACTTCTACCGCAGTCGCTACCACAATCACCACCACTACCACAATCATCAGTAAAACCACCACCACCACCACCACCATAGTCATCACCATAATCACCTTTCGTACAGCTAGCAGTAATAGTAGTTGTTGTTGTTGTTATTGTTGTGGCCCCAAGTTCATCTGAAACGTGAACCCAGTGGACTGCAGGCTGAAGCTACCATTTTTCTTCTGCAGCCCGCCATCCTCCTTTTGGGGGATCGGGAGGGGATTGAGGGACGTTTGTATAATCAGGCAGCCCCACCGCCCGGCCATATCGGTGCTACCACGTGAGGGAGCCCATCACCAGCTTCTTACAGTTAATAATTCAGGGGAAAAAAAAATCCATTTGTTCATATTAAGGACGCGGCTGGTTTTAAGAACAGAGCACAAGAAAATTAAAGAGGGGTAGTGCACGAGAGAGAGAGAGAGAGAGGAATGGAAGGAGGAAATGTGAGAAAAGTGATAGGTCAGGGGAAGGAGGCGAGGGAGAGAGAGTGGTCCAGGGGTGGGGTAGGGGGGAAGAGGTTCGCGGTGCTGCCAGCTTAGCGAAAAATCCGTTAGATCTAGCGAAGTTCTTGCACATCTAACAGAGTTCAGACGACTAGGGATCTTTTTTGACGGTCACAGGCACAGGCGCTATACATCTTTTCACTTTAACTTGGCCTAAAATGCCCTCTTTCCTTCTTCAGTGTTAAGCTGTAACAATATATTACACTTGGGTATGATGCTAGTCGCGAAGAAGCTGTATGACATGGAGCACAGCCGTGTGTTCTACCACGGAGCTGTGTGCAATATACCGACACAGGACGAAAAATCTGGGCCACATTTAAAATAAAACAAACGGTAAGTTGGTGCATGCACGAAGTACCCTGTGCATAAAAGGACTTTACATCACAGAACTGCTATTTAGAACATATTATCCTATACAGGTGATTTTCTATGACAAACAAAGGGACAACTTAATTTCTGCACACACACTGCCCCTTTACTCATAAAAGGGAGTCACGGATTCAGCAGTATATGTTCAAAGACTGGGATTTAGTATATAGTATTACTTTGTGTCTGGGGTACTTTGTGCATGCAGGAACTTGGTGCATGTGACGCCCGAACGCAAAGGGTCCAGCAAAATTTCTAGCCTATTTTAATGTGTGATCCATAAAAACACGTGTAATAATTTCATCTATACACTCCGGTCTGTAATACTATAGTGCTCCTGTAGAAAGCATGACAGTAGATAAGGAAGTAAGGCAGAAGTGCTGAAAATATGTAGAGTGCTGAACGCTGTCAAGAGTATGTACGAGGGCGCGAGGGATCCGGTGTGTGTGTGTGGAAAGTGAAGTGAGTGAGATTTGCATGCTGGACTGAAATAGGGCTGTGGTTAGTCTGCCTATATCTATCTATCTATATCTATGGATGGATAGATGGCGTTAGATAAGAGATACAAGGCAGGGCAGTGGATGTTGGGCTATCCATAATAAGAGAGGATGGGGTTTGGAAACTACCTGCGCTGTTACTGATGATATTGTTAGGTAACGATGAATGGGAGTTACGTGTAAGGCTTGATGACTGAGCGGGGGGGTGTTTGTAAGGAGCGAAATCTGAAAGTGAATGTAGCTTAAGTTGTGGTCTTTTAGAGAAATGAAATGACAATGATGGTGAGGCTGGACAATCAGGGAATGGTGAACGTCAGTGCCTTCAAGTATTTAGGTAGTGTGATGAGGTAGGATGGAAGATTTGGGGATGAAATGCGTGAAAGGGTAACCTACAGCAGGGAAGAAAAGGTTGCTGGTTCATTGAAAGTAGTGATAAGAAGCAAGGAAGTGAGCAATGAAGTAAAAAAGTCGCTGTTTGGACCTTGTTGGAAGGATAGAAGTCAAAACTGAGAGCAGAAAAACTGAGTTATGTGAGAGGAGCACATGGAGTTGCATCGAGAGACAGACTGAAAAACGAGGAAGTGAATAAGTGTTGTGGTGTTGATGTAGATGTGACTGAAAACGTCAAAATAAACTCTCTGAGATGGTTTGGCCATGTGGAGAGGATGGAGAAAGAGACTGACCTGAAGATTGTATGTGAGTGAGGAGGTGGAGGAGGGGAGGGGGAAACCAAGGATGAGATGGAAGATAGAGTTGGTAGTAGTATGAGAAAGAATGTATGTGTGTTGCAGGGAGGGTAAACTGATAGAGGAAAGAGTGACTAGAGGTAATTTGTCTGTGGCCACCCCATATGGGATTTAAGGCGTCTTGTTGTAGATAGACAAATAGACAGATAAACACCACATACTGGCCGTTGGTATTCTGTCTCGTCCACACCTCATGCATGCTACAGCAGAGAGGGCGTTCAGTCAGTTTGGCAGGTAAAGTCAAAATTTAGAAACCATGCGTCAGTTGATGCTATATTTGCTATAAGAGGTGGTCTCGAAAGAGCTGAGAAGTGCTATAGTTTTTACGAAACATCTCGGTATTATTTATTGATGAGGTGAACACTGGGCTTAAAAAAAAAAAAAAAAAAAAAAAAAAAACAAGAAAAAAGCTGCAGATCAATTTCTGGAGAGTGCAATAACACAAGATTTAGAGAATGAAAGGAATACAAAGGTAGACTGCGGTTTCCCACTACTTTTCTGCTTAAATGGTGAGCATAGCACGCATATGTATTTGACAGCTAGAGCGATTTGTTATTGTGCTTGTTTATCATGTCAGATCTAGCGGACTTTTGATAAATCCAGAGTGAATTCAGGGGCTTAAGTAGCGGATTTCGCGCCGATGCACTGGCAACGCTGGCTCGGGTCGGACCAAGTGGCAGTGACACAGTTTTCAATCGGGAACGGTGGGGTGTAGATGCTCGCTCCTTCTGCTCTCCATCTCTGGCTCTCTTCGTCTCGCTTGGAAGATGAAATAGCTACCTGCCTTCAGTAACAACGCATACTACTGGCAGTTGAGCAGCGATGGGTTGTATCAGTGCCGAAAATGTCTGTCAAGCAAAACTTAAAAAGACTGTCACAGCAGCGGGAAAATATTGCTTAGATTTCAGTATGGCTTTAAAATTATGAAAACGAATGCTAACTTTTTATGACAGTGAATTTTAAAAAATGCTTTGAATAACTAGCATTGATTTTAAAATGTATATCTCGTTTAAGAAAAGGTAGAGCGGAAGCAATCAGATTATAATGGAAATATAGATGGAAGAAAAAGATACAGCTGAAGGAAAAAGAGCATTCCAGGATAATAATAATAATAATAATAACTGTAAATATAAGTGGCTTTACCGTGGCCCTTGATAATTATTAATGTAATGATAATGCTTGGTGAAATCTCAAGTATATAAAGGTAAATTTTAATCCGGATATCCGCAGTTTGATTTTTTAACAAGGATAAGCCAGAAAGTGATGATAGAAATAAAATGTGTTCGTGATTTTACCTCGGATTTTCATTGCTGTTCCTGAAAAAAAAGAGAAAAAAAAAGAAAGCTTAATAGTGGTCGAGTTAATTTTAGAATTGGAAAAAGAAAGTTACTGGCAACTCAAAATATTTCTGGAGCCACCGAAGCGTCTGTGACCTTTTGGACCTTTGCTACGCCTCACCCTAACGAAAAGGTAATGTCTTGGTAAACTGTATTATTATTATTATTATTATTATTATTATTATTATTATTATTATTTCACTAACATAATGGTAGAGAGTACCCCAAAATGATGGCTTTTCACACCAGGGTTAGTGCATTACGTCATTTTATTTTTTTAATAGGCTAAGCACACTAAACTTAGAAATTTGCTTTTAGTACAGTTTTCGGTATTACTGCAGTTTCGGACAGTCACACCTCTTACGTAGGCTAATTAGGTTAGTTTAAGTTAGAGTATCTTTTATGGTAGTTAGGTTTGATCGGTTAGGTTACTTTTAACTTAGCCTAGTATGGGTAAGGTTATATTGTTAGAAGTAGAATCAGAATAACCTTGACTGTCCAGAAATGCAAGTTTACCCAATTTTCTTATAATTTTTGAACATTTACGAGCATTATTAAGCATTTTTACAGACTATACCAATGTTTTTAAGAAGGATATTCTTTCGTCCTTACATGATACTTTTGTTAAGGATTATTGTTCTGCGTGTTAAAAAGGTCATGAACACTCAAGGATGGTTGTACATACACTTGAAAAATGTATTAAGTAGTGCTGTACTTTTTCCTTATCTGTATTGCTGGTCTCTTCACTGTTTGTTATTCTTGTCTATTTAAAATTATGCAGACTGTAGTGATATATTTTTCTTTGATTTTTCTTTCGTGCATTTTTTTTTCCCCACAGGTATATGTGAAGTATGGGCCAACTTTCCGTCGACACCAAATTAAACAATTTTTCCATATCAGTGTTCAGTATTATGTATTTGTTTCTGCTTTGGCAGGTTGTAAAAATAGAGGAATAACTTACACACATACACACACACACACTAGAGAGAGAGAGAGAGAGAGAGAGAGAGAGAGAGAGAGAGAGACTAGTAATACTTTTTTTTTGTATAAACAGTTTTATAGTAATCCTGGTTTCCTACATCGTTTCTAAATATGGTCATGGAAGCAGACAAAATTGTTAGCTGTAGTGTGTCGTTCATTCATGCTTAATTTGTGTACAGGTTTCTCTTTCACTCTTAGCTCCTTCGGTTCGCCACTTTACTATAGTTTAGTCACTTTAATTTGGCGGAGATTTTCCTTCTCCTGCGGCCTATTTCACACATCAGTGGCAATAAATGTACTGCGGCTCTACACACTTTCCGTAGCTAGCTAGTACTTCTTCGTGACTAGCACCGTATTCTAGTGTTAATCATGCTACAGCTCGTTCTTGCAGCTTGTTTTCCCGTAGATCAGTGGCAGTAAAGAACACGATGGCTCAACACCCTTTCTATAGCACTTCTTTGTGACTAGGACCATATTCTAGTGTTAGTCTTTTGTTACAGGTTCAAGGTGGAGAGATGATCATTTTAGACCTATTAAAAGTGAGCAGAGTCTAGTTGGGTTTAATAAGGCTTCATTCGGTTCCAACACAGTTTCGAGACAATAACTGTAAAGAGCAACAGGTCCGTCCAGTGTACCCAGTTTACGTAATTGACTTAGCGTAGTTTGTGTTCGGTACGACGAGGAACTTGCAGCCACAAACTTGGAGCATAGTATGGGCTTCTGAAGTTTCGAGTAGCTGAAACGTACTGAAACCGAACAGAATCCTTGCTGTAAACGATGAGGGGGGTCAATCCTCTAGCCGAGTTAAATCGTCTAGTGGCGTAAAAAGACATACGGTAGAGTTTAGATTAACGTGGCCAGTGCTAATGGAACAGAACTAAGAGACCAGCGTGTTCAAAGCAATACATAAATAAAATAAACACAAATAAACATAATGTAAATTGGGTTTAGCAGAGCGAATGAAATCAAACATTTACAGAATCAGCCGAAACAACCAAATTGTGAAACTAACACCAAGTCACTGTGACCGACCGAAACTTAATGAAATAACTTAAAATCGAGAGAAGCAGAACCGTACAAAGTAAAACTCGTCCCAGTAAAGCGAAACAAGCAAATAATTAAAGCTGTGCGAAAAAAATATCAGATGAGCGTAACTGACTGAAACTGTAGACAACTGAGGAAAAGGAAGAACAAAGAAAAGAAAAAGTCACTGATTAAAGCCACGTGAAACTGAGCGGAGTAGAAATAGTGAAACCGAAACTGTCCAGAACAGAGCTGAACAAACAGAAAAGTAGCAAAACACTGATATAGTAATGCTAGATCAGTAGAGAATGGGGAAAAAAAAAATATGGAGCTGAGATATACTGAATAAGATGAACTGAAAGTGAGCCAAATACCGTATAGCTTAAAGATGATGCTGATGGTGAAGTAACTAGAAGAGAAAGCAGCAGCAGTGTGAAGTACTGTCAGACGAGCGTTTATAATGATCAGACATGTTTAAGTGAAGTAGAAGTTTGAGCTAACTAAATTAGAACGAACTGAGACACTAAAGTACTATGAAAATCTGATGATGGTGGATATGTATTATGCGTGTGTGAGAAAGAGAGGTAATGGAGCAATGAGACAAAGGAACTGGCAAACGATTGAGCAGGCTAGATGAATTTTGTGCAGAGGATTGTATGACCATGGCTTTGCACCTTACTTTGTAGTCGGAGTGACTGTCAGATCGGTGAGTGTGAAGCTGAGTGCAGGAATGAGCTTTTTGACTTACCAGGAGTCAGGATTCTGGTGACTTGAATGGCTGGTGAGTGAGTGGGAGTGTGGCTCATTGGATAGGGCAAATTCTCTCTCTCTCTCTCTCTCTCTTTCTCTCTCTCTCTCTTGGTCCTCGGGACCCTATCGTACTTCGGTCCACGGTGGGGTGGGCAAAGGTCTGAATGATGATTATGGTGAAGCATGTAACCAACAGAAAAGAGGACAGTGAATGAAATTAGGGATACAGAACTAAGACATTAAGCAAACTGAAAATGAAGGTGTGAAACCACATCGATGTATAGGATTACTGAGTGAAACAAACTGAAATCAAGACAGTACTGTATAAAGGAACCTTGGATACAGAGAAACTGAGCAGAGTAATGTGAAATTACTGTCTGGTTTTCGTTCAGAATGAAATAGCTGAGCGAAGTAGAACGAAAGAAATCTCAACAGCGTAGTAGAGCTAAAGAAGCAGAGTTAATTTTGGATAAATACTAGGAAGCTCGCAGAGAGCGCTTACCTCCGCCAATGCCATTGCAGGATCCGGATCCGCCCCCAAAGTGAATCAATTCTTTCTTGGTCCATGGTCCACCCATCCACAAACTCACTGAAATTCATTGAGAACTTTTAGAGATATCGTGTGGACAAACAAACAGGTGAATACATAACCTCCTTAAAGGTATGTAACAGGACCTGAACAAGGTGAAACCTTGCTTAGGTAGGCGTAGTGTAACCAGCAAAAACCAAAGAAACTGAATCTGACCAAAATAATGTGGAACAAATGCCAGAAGGGTTACACAGTATGAACCAAATGTCTGATTAAGTTTTGAAGTTGAGTGAAACAAACTGAATATTGACGAAGCCGGACAAAATCTAATAAAATTTAGCAAAGAAGAAGAAAAAGAAAAAGAAACCGAGTAAAATAACTAATTGACCTGGAGTGAGAAACATTCGAGTAAAAGCGACAGAAACTAACTCTATTGGGAAGTCGAGTGAAGTATATCAAAATAACGAGGAAAACTGAGCTAGGGAAACAGAACATAGACAGGAGCTTGTGAAAAATAATTGTGTTGAAAAATGTGTTGCGTGAAACTAAGATTAAATGAACTAGGTAGAATAAAATAAAAACAGCATAGTAGGACACCAAACTTGAGTAGATGGGTGCTAACATATAAAAATGAGCGAAATTTTGAAACCATATTGTCGTAGCCCTGTGCGTGTAGGCTAAATAACCGGAACTTAGCGAAAATTGCTAAAATTGAGCGAAGTAGTAATGGATACGAAAGAAACCGAAACTATGCAAAATGGAGTTAAAGGACTAAACAGTTTACAAAATAGGATGAAGCCACTCAGAAGTGTGTTTTGACAACTGAAACTGAGTGAAACGAACTGAAACAGCGAAGTAGAACGAAAGAAGTCAGAACAGCTAAAGAAGCCCGTCCCCCAACCCCACCCTCCCTCCCCTCAAAAAAAGACAAAACAGGTGAAGCTGGTGTCATGAGTTACTAAACAACTGAAACTGAATGAATCCAAAAACTGAAATAAACGAGAAGCGGATACAACAAAATACAGAGAGAGAGAGAGAGAGAGAGAGAGAGAGAGAGAGAGAGAGAGAGAACCTGCTGGCGGAGTAGCCTTTTTATTTTTAGAGCGACTCTATTTTAGCGAAGTCCGAGTAGCTAATATTGCTGATTAAACCGGAACTGAGTGGTAAATTAGGAATTCTATGCCAGATGAGTGTATCTGACCTAAACCGAGGAATAACATGTGAAAAATGAAACGAAGCAGACAAATATAATGTGTTTGACAAGCCAAAATTGGGTGATGGGTGAGCATGATAAAAAATTGAAACCGAGGAAAACAATATGAAAGTACTGTGGTATATATGTGCAGAGTGAAACTTAAACTGAGAGGAAATAGCAGGACCGTAACCGAAATTGAATGAAAACAAGAGAAACTGACAAGCGAGCGAAACAGTGTGCAGCCGAATAGTCTATGAATATTGATCTGCCTTAATGAACATCGTACAACAATGCCAGTATAATGAAGTCTGTCCTGTCAGTACAATTCCGATATGTTTGCGGTAATTAATTTGGCGGGCAGCAGCTAAAATAAAGAGCCGGTAACAAAGATTTGTGTCCAAAGGGTAAGCCTATTTTCCCGGGTATTGTTTGCATAAGGTTTGTCTGTTTGTGTCTTAATAGCTTTACGCGAAAACTAATATTACAGGGATGATGGGCTATGACTTGATCACCTGATTAAATTTTGGGCCAAATTGGGCCAAGGCCCAGGCTGTAGGCCCAAAAAATGTATAAGAAAAAAAAAAGGGAGGGGGGGAGACGGGTTAAAAAAAAAAAATCGCAATAACTTCTTCCAAATTCGTCGTATCGACATGAAACCAAATCCTAAAGGTGCACCTTTTTAAATATGCATATTATAACATGCCTCAACATCTGGGTGGTCACCCCCTCCCCCCCCCCAGTTAGTGGTAGGGGGGTCAGTGTCAGGTGGGTCGGGCCTAAAATTTCAAATGGGCATAAAATCGTCAATTTTCACCCGATTTACTCCAAATTTGATGTGACATCATTGACTAGATATCCTGTGTTTACACGTCAGCACTAAAATGACTGCCGGGGACGGGTTTGCAGTGCCTTGTTCCGTCATTGACCCACCATTCATTCATTATGTGTAGTTCTTTTTTCTCAGGTTATCATGGAAATTATTATTGAACCTAGAAGGGACGTCTAGTACTGAATGGCCTAATAATGGCTATAAATAGAGTATACCGGTAGGCCCTTCAGTTCGAAAAAGTATCCACTAAATTGAATAGCCTAATCTGATGATAGCTAGATGCGTGCTGAGGGGCTGACTGAAGTGGTGGACCTCAGCATCTAAATGTACCCGATTATTTACACTGCTTAATTTAGCTGACGGCAGCAAGATCATCATCATTCCTTTTTAGATTTCCTCCACCTATAGTGGAGGCCGACATTAGCCCGGGCAGTGGAGATGGGTTGGTTGTTGTGGATGAGTTACTGAGGTACGTTGAGTGTACAGCTCCAGGTTCTTGGTAGGGCGTATTTTTTTCCATTATGC
>JAGKTI010022925.1:0-12126 GCA_018397915.1 Birgus latro
GAAAAAAAAAATAAAAAGGTCCCATGCTGGAAAAAATCGTCTGTTGGCAGCATGAATCAAAATTTATAAAAGGATTTGTTATGGTAGGGAAGGAGTGTTTTTTTTCCAAGCAATTTTTTGACGATTTCTTTCTCGTTTTTGTATTGTCATTTTTCCCAGTGATATTTCTTTCTCTCTCTCTCTCTTTGCTTTTTCAAGGTAAATTAATATAATTCTTACATCTGTGGTACTGACATTCACTCGTACACCAATCTCCTCCCTCCTCTCTCTCTCTCTCTCTCTCTCTCGGTAAATTAATAACGCGTGGTAATCACAATCACTCCTAATCTCATCGTCTTATACAAGATTATTTACTTTGCCAAATTGCTCGAGACCGAGGAGGACTATTTGTTCCCACCAGAAGTGCGGGAGAGGGACACCTTCACTTGGTGGCACTAATTTAACTAGGCGGCTCCCCTGCCTGGTTATACAAACGTTCCACACCTCCCCCTCCTCCGTCCCCCAGTGCGAGGAGGGTGGACTGCAGGAGAAGGGCAATTTTCAGCCTTCAGTCTACTGGGTTCACGTTAAAAAATGAACATAGTGTCACAATAGCTACTACTACTATTACTACTACTAACCTAACCTAATCTAACCCATTCCATCCCATTACAACCCAACCCAACCCCACCCCACCCAACCCAACCCAGCCCTACCCAAACCATCCCAACTCAACTCAGCCTAACCCAATCCATACCATCCCATTCCAGCTCTAACTACTCCATCCCATTCCAACCTTACCTATCCCTTCCCAACCCTACATATCCCAAACTAATCCAACCCATTCCATCCCATTCCAACCCTACCCATCCCATCCCAACCCTACCTATCACAACCTAACCCAGCCCAAACCTACTCATCCCATCTCAATCCTACCCACCCCAACCCATCCCCTCAGTGTACGAGCCTAGTGTCCATGCGGCTTGTTTATTAATGCTCCTTCAGTTACTTCAGTTATTAATGCGTCAGTTATCAGTATCTCATTTACTATCAGTGATGTGACTCTCCATCTATTCAGTTTCAAAGAACGAGTTGGGGAAGACCTTCGTGTCCTATTTCTCCAGTTATTAATTGTAGTGTCCCTTTGTGCCCCTTTAGTTATTATTATCTAAGTTATAAGTGTCTCTGTTGCTAGTGTCCCAATGTGTGACTATCCTTGTCTTATTCAGGCCTTAATATCCGTGTTTTCAAGTTATTAGTGCCCTTTAAGGCCCTCAAGTTATTATTTTTATTCAAGTTACACCCAGATGTAAGATTTAAAATATCTAACAATCCTCGTCTTATTCAGTTTCAGCGTACGAGCCCGGGAAGGCCTTGGCGTCCGTGTGCCAGGCCGCTATGGAGGCGTGTGGCGAGTGGTTCCCCAGCCCGGCAAAGAAGTGAACGCCACAGGTTAATTTTAAAGTGTTACCCTTAGTATTTATCCCATTAAAACCTTCAGTGTTTATCTCTCCTTCAGTATTTATCTCTCCTTCCATGTAAACCTTCAGTATTTACGAGTATCTCTCCTTCTTCCATGTAAATCTTCAGTACTTACGAGTATCTCTCCTTCTTCCATTAAAACATTCAGTATTTATCTCTCCTTCCACGTAAACATCCAGCATTTATTTATCTCTCCTTCCATTAAAACCTTCAGTATCTCTCTCTCCTTCTTTCATTAATATATCTTACAGTATTTTGTATATTCTTAGCCATTCCTTCGTTCTCCCTCTCAGTACAAATCAGTTACATTTTTCTTCCAGTACACATAAATTCACCTCAGCTTTCTATAATAATTTTAATCTAGTTTAATAATTCTGACAAAAACAATAATATCTTTTATAGAACATTATCACTGACATCAATAATTCTAATCATTATCAGCATCATAACAATTATCGTATGTGCCTCAGTGTATAGCTAATTGTATGGTGAAGGAATGCATAGTACAGCTGTTAAGAATTCTACTGTGGCTAGATCAGAATATGTACAAGCACAAGTGGAGAGGTATAAGAGAGAGGGTGTGTGTGAGCTGGGAGCAGGGCAGTGAAATGGCGGGGGACGGGGGGACATGGAGGCGTTTTGTTTGTGGCCATTACGGGATTGAGGCGTGTGTGAGATGGACTCAGACGTCAACCCACAAATCCTCTCCACACAGTAACACATCAGACCCTGGTTCTTAAAGTAGTGTCTCAGGCGATCTCACACACGTACCATCATCAGCTTATAGACAGTACTTGTAACATTGTATCCTCTTTCTCTCACAGGTATAAGGGCGAGTGCAGTAGCTTGGCGTTGGAGGTAACCCCGTTCACTGTGACTTCACTGATATGGACACCGCATCTCAACCATTAGTCGCATAAATACACCTTATACTACCACTTATACTACCACTCCAGCGATCCTTCTTCTACTTCTGCCCACTACAGGAATCCCACTCCACCCTCTTCTACCAGTCTAGCGATTCTACTTTTGCCTCTACTCACTTCAAGGACCCCACTTCACTCCTCCTTCCCACTCCACCCTCTAGCTCCTCCTCCAACGCCTTTCACTCTTATCTAGCCACTCTAACAACTCCACCTCAACCTCTAGTTTCTCCTTGAATTATCCCAGATTTCAAGTTCTAGCTACGGTACTCCTCGGACATTTCAGACTTTGCTCCAGACTTCACTTCAACGTCTTGTCATTTCAGCGACTCACTTCAGCCTCTCAAATCCCCACAAACTTCATTTCAACTCTCCAGCCGCTCCAAGGTGTACACTTCCATCTCAAGCTACTCCTCGAACCCCACTTTACTCCCTCTAGCAACTCCAGACCCCACTCCAACCTCTAGCTACTCCTCGAAGCTCATTTGAAACTTTAGCTTCCTCGTAGAACCCAACTTAAACCTCTACCTACCTCTCAAACCCCTTTCCAGTTTCTCTAGCAACTCCTCGACCCCCATTTCACCCTCCAGACCTGGTCCTCGAATCCCCTATCAACCTCACTAGTTATTCCTTGAACCTCTTTTCACCCTCTGCTCCTCCTCGAACCTCCTTTTAAATCTCTAGCAGTTACTTGAACACTTTCACTCTCTGGTCACTATCACCAATATCTTAACATCTACATAAAGAGAAAATGTAGTTCCTTTACCCCCCCTCAATCCCCCCCCCCCTCTCTCTCTCTGACTACAAGGTTAAAATTCGCTGTCCATAAGTGTGTCGCTCTCTCACGCTAAACAGTAAGAGACAAAACACTTATCAAATAGTTAATAAAACTACTCTGCATCTCCCGAGTTTATTCCTATGTTTTTTCTCCAACACAGATTATTACAAAATATATATTCTCTCTTCTAGGAGTTCGTTTTCACTTGGAAGAACCCTGAGGTGAGGATAGCGTAGAGAATATTTATGTTCCTACTAAACAAATAACGAAGTACATTAGATATACATAGAAATATCTTTTGACTCGATATTTATTGATAATGTACCTTTTTATTTTCTTACGTAGCTAATAAAAGAATCAATAAAGATATACATATCAGCTAGAGGCAAATGATTCGCTTAACAGGTTTAACATTGCTAGTTTTAACGAAAATATATATAAAAAATGGCTTTGAACAATGAACTGTCTCTTGTGTTTCCTTCCATCTAAATCTTGCTACTCATTTTTTGCATCCCTCTCTGTTTAATTTCTGTATCTAACGCCTTTCTTAATGATCTAGGCTTCGTTTCCTCTATTATTTGAAGCTTCATATTTCCTTATTTCGACCAATCATCCCTCTGAGTTATCATCCTGTTTCCTCTCTGAATCAAAACTTTAAATTTCACTATCTCCACTAAGCATCCCTCAAATATAGACTCTTGGCTCTGTTTCATTTCTGATTCGAAGTTTCATATTTCACTATCTCGACCAACTGACTAGACGTGACCAAATGAATCTATTAATTTACTTTACTGAGGAATATAAAAAAAAAAAGGTCCAGATTACTGCCAAAGAACATCCCTAACGATGCACATAACATCTTTTATAAACATCCCTGAAGAAAACCTAAATAACATCCTTAAAGAGGATCCTTAAAAACATCCCTGAAGAGGCAAAGAACATCCCTAAAGACACCCAAAATATCCCTGAAAAGTAGATCTAAGAACCGCTAGAATTTGCTTAATTAACATCCCTAAAGAGGGATAGAAATTTCCTTAATAACATCTCTAAGAAGGCATCCGTAAAGAGGCCTAGAGTTTTCCTTAATAACATTCTTAAAGAGGTCCAGAAAAATACTGAAAAAAAAATCCCTGACATCTCTAAAGAGACCCCAAATGTTCCCTTTAAAAAATATCCTAATGGTGGGCAAGTGAATTTCCTGTTTTTCCAACACGAGTCCTTTGCTTGTCTGGCTGTGAATCTCTTTTAAGCTGATCGGTTTTAGAGGTTGGGTGATTGGCTTAAGTTTACCTCTCTTCTCCGCGGTCCCATTTTCTTTTCTCTGATCTTATTTTTAAACAGCATCCGTGCTATCTCCTGACGACTTTATACAGCTTAGGAAATACCTCTGGCGCTGGAGATATTAGTAATGGCTAATTCTAACTCTTGGCACTCAAAAAGTCTCCTCAGAGTTGAAAAGAAATCAGGGAATAGGAACATAATACAGAAAACACGCTATCAGTTTGAAAAGCTTAAGTTACTCCTTTCTCTGGGAGTGAGCGTCTGATTTCTTTTTCTCCTTTCACCCTATCAATAGAATGACGTATTATAAAGCTTATTCTTGCTACCTCCAGGCTTATTTATTTATTTAGGAAGACATCAAGGAAGAGTGAAGGCTTTTTCTAACCCCTCCCATTGAAAAGTCTGTCTAAATTGTAATAAAACTGGTGATTGCAAGAATATATTAAGAAAAAAAAAGCAAAATACTGAAGGGAGAAATTATTAGCAAACTGACTGACCGAACAGCTGACTGAGTTGACTGAATGGCTGGTTAAATGACTTGATAATTGACTGAAGACAAAATACCATACGTCATCTCTTTCACTTAATCTCTAGCTTCTAACCTTCTCATTTTCAGTTCTCTCTCTCTCTCTCTCTCTCTCTCTCCCCCCCCCCCCAACACAACATCACTTCTACAATCCCCTTTTTTCAAGAATTTTTAGCTTCTTCTGATTTTCTTCCCTCCACATCCTTTGCCTCAATTTCTATATATATTTTCTTTCTGTGGGAGGCGTCACTGTGAAGGTTCAATAAATGTCAACAAAAAAAATATATTGTGTATTATTATCCGCATTTTAATCCATCTGTGTCTGTCTGTTTTCACCTCTCAAGAATCCCTAACATTTCTCGTGTTGTTAGGAAGCTTACTAACACCTCTTCATTGCCTGTTTATTTCTGATTCTGCTCCCTTAGTATATTCTTATGTGTTATTCATGCAGTCTATATCGATATTAAGTGATGATGATAATAATAATAATAATAATAATAATAATAATAATAGGACAAGGATAGTAGAGGGAAGTTTGGGAAATATATCAGTAAGGATGAGATGCTAGTTAGCCTCCTTACGGAATGAAAATACAGGGCTAGCTAATGATACTAGTCACGAAGAAGTGCTGGGTGTAGAGCCACAGTAGCCTTATTCCGCCTATGAGGTATAATACGTGAAATAAGCCATAGGAAGAAAATCTGGGCCAAGTTCAGGGAACATCTCTAAACCAGGGAGTCTCCTTGGCCTCAAAGCTTACAACCCGACAGCCTCTTCAAAACAGATGACTGGTAGTTAAAGAGAGAGAGAGAGAGGGAGAGAGAGACAATTTATAGGGCAGCTACCGACCATTAACCCCTTCCGTACGAGGCACCTAATCTAACTAGGATACAAATATTGTGGAATTAGTAGCAGAAACAAAACTGGCAAGTACCTACATCTGTTTCTATGTTATTTATGATCCAGGAACATATCAGTACACCAGTCCTGTATGAGACAGCCCTAGCATGTTTTCAGTGTGGACGGTGGGTGTTAGCGTCGAAGTAGTGACATGTGGAGGTGTGTAGGACTACTGGGCCTTAGGATAGCCGTGAAGCTTTTACCCAGAGTCGGACACATTAAAAAAAAAAAATGTTTAATAGCCTATATGGACATAATAAAAATCTCAGGCATTTACAATACATAGACGCACAACTATCTCATTTTACGATACACTGACGCTAATCTCAAACTCATCAATGATTTTGAGACAGATTCTTGCCAAATATATATTCATTATAACTATATCAGGCCATTTCCGATACAGACACACATAATTACGTTAAAGATATAGGGATAATAACTGTCTCTAAGTAATTTACGATCCACTGGCACCTAATTCTCGCTAAATATATCAACTCTCTCAAGCTAATTTCGATACTCAGACAGTCTAGCTAAACCTGAGAGCAAAATAAGTCTCTGTGCAATTTCACGATCCATAAACACATGATTTCCTTAAACACGAACGAATGATGGCACAGATCTCGCTAAACATGCAAACTAAAATTATCTATGTTATTCGTGATACATAAAATCTCGCTAAACACGTATAATAGCACATAATCTCACTAAACGCGTAGACAATAATTATCACTATGTTATTTACGATACATAAACACATAACTACCTAGAAGTTATTTTTAATGCAGACAATCCCGGAAAAACATGTAGGGGTAAAAACTGCCTCATGATACACAATTTAAAAAAAAAAAAAAATAATAATAAGCATTGTAATTAAAAAATTTACGATACAGATATTCCTACAAACAATGAAATAATTGTAACTATGTCTATGTAATTTGTAATATAATTTTACGAGAGGAGGGATTTATACTCAATAAGAATCCTGGGCAGCAAGAGATGAAACGTGAGACATAAACACTATATTCCTACAAATGTCACCAAAATAACTCTTCCTATTGAATCTACGATACTTCTACTCACCACAGGGGTAGAACAGGCGAAGATGGAGACTACGTGCGAGGAAAAAAGGATGAAAATAATCACATCCAGTCTGAGATATCGCGCACGCACACACACGTCTCCATCACCTCGTACCAATACACTCGGACCAGTTTTCTGTCGGGGATGGAAGCCTTCGCGAATCTTCCTTAATTATTTAGGTTACAAATCACAGCTAAACGTTCTGTTGTGTATTATCTATAGCGTTTTAATTCCGACATAGCATTAGTGAAATAAAAACAGGATACTGAGGTGTAATGTGCATAATAAATCGGTTAGGAAGAGGCCTTGAGAAATGTCCAGAATCACTCGGAGACGACCCTCATTCACAGCCCGGAGAAAGGCGCACTAGATGCAGTCGAATCATCCTGGAGCATCAAGAAACTAATGAAACACGTGAATCCTTGGTTCGACTCGATCTCACTCAATTCAAGGTAGGCGAGGGAGTCAAAATATCGCCCGAATCTCAGAGCAGTTCGTTCATTAACCGAGCAGCTTTAAATCGTGAGGAATTCACTAATGTTTCTTTGTTACTTTTTATATGAGGGAAAGTAAGAGATGCTACTGTCCCTTCTATGTCATTCTGTCCTCATTACTGGTTGACAAGAGTGAGTCATTCTAGTAGCAGTAGCTTTTCAGTGGAGATCATCGTATCCTTAACAGCCATCCTGAACTTCAGCTGTAGAGAGAGTGTGTTTTAAGAGTGACATGCAGTTAAACGCGCGTCTGTTCATCTGTTCTAAACTTATTACGTGTTGAAGGGCGTTTCCTATACACTTTTTTCTCTAACTTGGCCTAAAAATGCCATTCGTCTTAGATACTGAGATATAACAAGAGATGAACACAAGAATAGGATGCTGGTGACGACAAAGTGATGTGGAAAGCAGATTCACTGCATTGTCTTACTGTGCCACAGAGCTACGTGAAATAAGCTACAGAATGATAAAAATCTGGGACAAGTTAAACTGAAAGGAGTACAGAAATTATTAATACTGACCAAGTGAACAGATAAACACCTCATTCAATTAATATAAACATCCAGATCGATTAATTATATCTAAAAGCAAGGCCTCGTAGCGACTTCATCATTGCTGGTCTAAAACGCCTAACAGCCAAAACTGTCTATCTAGAAATCTATTTAGCCAGATGCCTCAGTCGCGTGGGGATGATTACAGACAAATCTCCTCCATGTCGCTCTGTCGCCCGTCATCACTCTGCCCTTCCTACATCTCACGCCAGTCTCATCCCCACCTCTCTATCCTATCTCTCTGTCTCATCATCAGTGTCCCTCTCCAACTTCCCTATCATCTCACCCTCAGTCTCTCTCCCACTCTCCCACACCTCCCCCCCCCACTCTCCTACTCAGTCTTTCCCTCCATTCTCTCAACCAAAGCAAAGATTATTTATCCCTAGTTACTGGAAATTCCCTCTGTCTTAGAACAGAAAATGCACTTAGAATATACCTGGCACCTATTTATCAACAGTGGTGGGGTATAACGAGAAAATAACACCTGAATACGATGCTAGTCACGAAGAAGTGCTATGGGAAGGAATGCAGAGCCATGGTATTGTTCTCTGTCCCTGAGTTACGTGAAATAATCAGCAAAAAATGTGAAAATCTTAACCAAGTGAAGGTAGAAATGATATGGGCATAAAACCGACTTCTCTCTTATCTCCAGTACTGAAATATACCAAGGACTTGAACACTTGAGTACGGTGCTAGTCACGAAGAAGTGCTATGGGGAGTGTAAAGCTAGCGTCTTATTCTGCTATGGTGATACGGGAAATGGGCCACACAAAGGAGGGAAATTTCAGCGAAGTTAAAGTGAATGTACTATAGAAAAATAGTGGAGTGAGAGGAGCAGTGAGAGGCGCAGTGAGAGGAGCAGCTTATACCCAAACTGAGCTGACCTAAGAAGCCTCGAACCCAGGACCTAGGTATGTGGTACATTAAGTGGCATAGGAAGTATGTTAGCACTACTAGAGCTGTCCCATTGTTGAAAGGGTTAATAAGCGAGGTCATAGGAATAATACAGGCAAGATAAAGTCAAGGAAAGGTCAAGGAGGGGGGACCTCTTGATGTATCCAGCCAAGACGTGGAGTGTTGAGTGGAGTGTGTGGTGATGGAGTGGTGGTGGAGTGGGGGAGAGGAGGAGAGGGAAGAAATGTTGAAAGGAAGGGAGGAAAATAGGAGACAGAGAGAGGAAAGGAGGAGGGAGTGAATAGACAGATAGACAAACAAACAGACAGATATAGACAGACAAACAGACAGACGGATATAGACAGATGGACAGACAGACAGAAATAGACAGACATAGACAACCAGGAAGAAGCAAACACGATCAGATAGACAGGAAAAGAGAGGGACAGAGAGGCAAGAAAACACACAAAAACGGAGCTACATACACAGATACAGAAAAACAAACACACCTAAAAACAGACACAGACAGATACACAAACGCACAGGCACATAAAAACAGACAGAGACACGTACACAGACACAGACAGAAAGCCAAACACACAGACACAGCTACAGACAACAATGAATTCGTGTCTTCGTGTCGTTTGCATATTTAACTCTCATGCTGGGCAGATTAAACTCAGCTAATCTTCATAAAAGCTCTGTCATCGGTTCCTCAGGCTTGGACTATTATGAAGGGCAAAGAGAAGCATCCGGGCCTTCAAAGAGAATATGAGAGGCTTGGCGTTCACGAGCAACACGCTCAATATTGCAAGTGCAGCAAGAATGAGGAGGAGGAGGAGGAGAGTGTGCAATGACAACAATAACAGCAACAGCAATAGTAGCAACAACAACAGCAATATCAGCAACAACAATAAGAACAACATTAATAAAAGTTGCTTATGAATTCGCCCTTTGGTTACGAGTAGCATCCTGGGTTACAAGTCCTTCTCTTTTTACAAGTCAGCCCCAGATGTTACTATTACCCCCATCATCATCACCATCATCCCCACCACCACCATCATCACCATCTTCACTATCACCACCACCATCTTCACTATCACCACCACCACCACCATCTTCACTATCACCACCACCTCCACCACCACCCTGACTTACCTGTTAAGATGCATCAGACTTAATCATTCCCATCAACACTGCAAGGATGAGTGTGTACATACATGACATTAAGCAAGATCAAAAGGCAATCATTAATTATATATTCCTTGTCTTGTATTAAATTTGAGTGGATTTTCTTCGTTAAAGCTCATTCTTCCTTCAGTCTTTCCTTCGTCTGTTATTTTTTCATTCTCATATAACTTTTCTCCTTCCAGTTCTCTCCTGTTCTTCCTCCATTTCTCATCTTTTTCTAATCATTCTTCCCTCCAATCATTCTTCCCTTTGAGTTCTTCTTTACACCTTTCTCCCTCCAATCCTATCTCTCCAATCTTTCCTCCATTCCTTCTCTTTTTTTTAATCATCCTTCACTTGAGTTTCCTCTGCTCCCTCTTAAAATTCTTCTTCCCTCCAACCCTTCTTTTCTCCAGTCCTACTTTCCTCTAGTCTTTTCTCCCTCTGATCTCTCCTTCACACCTACCTCCCTCATTTCCTTCCTTCGTTAAGCATTAGAATCTTTAAAAATACTCTGTTCTTAGGCATAATTTCTCAAGCCGCTGCCCCCAACCTATCATAACATATCACCCCATGTTTAGAGAGCTACCCACACAGACAGCGAAGGGGCGGAGGGAAGAGGGAGAGAAAAAGGGAGGGGGGAGAAGGGGGAGAAAGGAAGGGAGGAAAAAGGGAGAAAGGAGAGGAGGAGAGGGAAGGGGAGAGGATTTTGACAGGCGAGAGGGGGATGCCGGAAGGGAGGGGAAAGAAATCGACAGTTGGGGGAAGGGGACAAGGTGAGATGGGGAGAGGGGATATTGAAGGAGTGGGGAGGAGGAGAACGGAGGGGAGGGGAGGGGAGAGGAAGTGATGCCTGGAGAAAGGGGGGGAGGGGGGGACATGGTTGGTAGGGGAGAGGAAGAGGTACTGGAGGAAGGGGGGAGGGGAGAAAAGAAGTGGACGGGAGGGGGATGGGAAGAGAGCGAGGAGGGGAGGAAGGGAGAAATTCGACAACAAGGGAGGGGAGACGAAGAAGAGAAGGGGGAGAATCGACAGGAGAGAAGTGGAGGAGGTACTGCGGAGGTGGAGGGAGAGAAAATCGATTGGGAGAGAGAGTAGTGAAGAAGGAGAGAGAAGAGTTAATTTTTGAGGCTGAGGAAAGGAGAGGAAGCGTCGGACAGAGGAAGGGGGAGGATTGAGGATGTCAGTGTATAGATGGGTATGGTAATGGAGGGTCCTTCTCTCCCTTCATTATCAGTCCCCTCCCCCTCCTTCCTCCTCCTCTTCCTCCTCCTCCTCCTCATCATCATCATCATCAACATCATCATCACAATCATCATCATCATTATTCACTCTTCTTTCCGTCACTCCTTCGCCTCCCCATCCCCTCCTCCACGCTCCCTCTCTACCCCTTCCTCCACGCTCCTTCTCTACCCCCTCCTCCACTTCCTTCCTCCATTCCTCTCCTCCTCTCATCTCCCTCCTCCCTTCACCCTGCCAGTCTCGATGGATTAACGGAGTACCAATCAACGGAAGATGAAGATTAAGTGTCATATCAGAGTAGAGCAGATGGTAATTATGAAGGAGACATGGCATCTTAGTAGTGGTTATGATTCACTCTTTGGGGAGCTTGTTATAGAATGGTTCACATAATGCTCTTTCACTACACACACACACACACACACACACACAAACACACACTCATGCGGCCTCAAACAAATCCCCATTCACTTTCACACACACACACACACACACATACACACACACGCACTGACACAAACACAGCCACCCAGTACTCACACACGAACTCTGATACACACACAAACTCACGCCCCACTGCCTCCAACGCGACCCAACTTTCAGAATTAGCATATGGCCTTTTAATCTGAGCTGACCCAAAACAAACCTTGATTAGCTGGTTAGTCTGGATTAGGAAGTGTTGCATGTTATAATTATCTGGCAAATCGGTGAGCTTTTTATCTGCCTGTCTGTTTGCTTCTGTCCACCTGTGTTTCAATCATATTCTCTTTTTGTCTATGTGTGTGTCTTTCCTCCCTCCCCCCCTTCCTCTCTCTCTCTCTCTCTC
>JAGKTI010022926.1:0-15032 GCA_018397915.1 Birgus latro
CACACACACACACACACACACACACACACACACACACACACTTGTAGAAGTGAACTGCAAAGCATTTACTTAGCAAGTGCTTCTCTCTTATGCAGCCTTTTCCTTCACTTTCTTCCAGGACTGCCCAAGCATTCCATGTCGGTCTGATGAATATTTGTGTGCTGGAGGCTATCAGTGCATCCGTCGGGACTGGATGTGTGACGCTGACAAGGACTGCCCCCTTGGAGATGATGAAAATGTGGAAACGTGCCAACACAGCTGTGGTGAAGGATTCTTCACATGTGGAGATATGTCTTGCATTCCTGAACGCCTCAAGTGCAACAACTTTACTGAGTGTGTCGACGGATCTGATGAAGCTGATTGTGGTGGGCATACTTAGAGTAGTTACAATTTGCCATAAATCTTTTTAACCATGTTAGCAATAGCTAAAATGATATATAAAAGATATCCCTAGGTTTAAGGGTTCAAGTGTTCTCCACCCCCTCCATCTCTGAGCATAGGATTAACAGTTTGCTCCCTGAGCCCCAGCAGTCCTCCAGTGTGCCAAACAGTCACCACTTAGACTCTTATATCCACCATCTAAGTTGAATACACATCAGGGCTTTCTCATTCAGGACAGTTGCATTGCTATTAGCTGTGGTGTATGTATGACATGTTAATGGGTCTTGTTGAAGATCACAGGTGACTTTTAATGAAATTCACGTACTTTGCTGTTCCTTGCCCCAGCAAGATTGAACTCATCATTTCAGGCAGTAGACCGCTTCACTAACCACTCTCTCACCACCTGTTAGGACAGATTGTGGAGATATTATGTTGGGACATAATTCTTTGAGAGGGAAAGCAAAGTAGTAGTTGTGCCCTAGGCAGTCTGGCTGAACAGCCCTGAGTCCCTAAAGAAGGCCATAGCCGAGACCGGGCTTTCCCACAGAGCTCTCAAGGAGTATATGTTGTGTTGTTGGTGTAGGTGATTGTGTGCAATCTAGTCTTCCATGATGTGCTTAATAGTATGGGGTGCTGTGTTACATCCTGGACAGGCGTCAGTGACAGAGTCATCCAGCCTCTTTTGATAACTTAAGTGGGCTGGATGATGCCCACATCTCAGCCTGGCCAAGTGGAACCTGTCCTCGCGAGGGAGATAGGATTCAGAAGGATGGATATCAGGAGGCTGTGCATGCAGCTGTGTGTTGTCGTTAAGTGACTGAATGGAGCGGCGAGTGATTTGAGTATGAATATGTTTCTGGAAGCAGGTCTGAGGTGGGCGGGGGAGAGAGATGACAGTATTTGTGTATGATATTGTGTGCAGGGTGTTGTTTTGATGTTCCTTGGTGTGTGTGGATGTGCTGCCATGTAGTGTAGTGGATGTTGTGGGTTTGTGGAGGCTGTGGCGAGAATTTAGGTGCCTCTCATGTCTAGATGATGCTTGACTTTGAGGAATTGGTTTCTTGGTGTGGGTGGTCTGTAGGTGTAGTAGCTGTGCAGCCTGTGATTATTTTTAGGGCCTTGTTTTGTATGGTCTGAAGAGTATTATAGTGTATTTTAGTGAGGTTAGGAGCCCAAGTAGGGCTTGCATAATTCATCACTGAATGTATATATTGTTTGCATACTGTGGTGGTGGTTTCTTTGTTGTGTCCAAATGTTGTATGGGCAAGTGACCTCAAGGGATTGAGTCTTGGTGTTAATTTATTTATGATGTTTGTGATGTGTTGTTTAAATGACATTGATGTATTGTATGTTACACCAAGGATTTTGTGTGTGTGTGGTAGGGGAGTGTTGTTTATGGTGAGTTGTGGAATGTGACTGTGTTCTGCTGTCCAGTTTGGGAGAAGGGTCACTGTAGATTTGGCTGGGTCTGTTTGGAGCCTGTTTGTGGTGAACCATTCGTGTAGTGTGTTGAGGTAAAGTTGGAGGATGTGTGCAACTGTGTTTGCATTTTGATGTGTGCATGTAAGTGTTATGTCATCTGCATAGGAAGCTATGTGTATCTGTGGTGTGTGGGGTATGGGTATGTCGTGCATGCATAGGTTAAAGAGTGTTGGGAACAAAACAGATCCTTGGGGAACGCCATTTGTGAAGTTTTTGATGTTCGAAGACTGACCGGCAAATGTTACATGTTCACATCTGCCTGCTAAGTAGTTTGTCAGCCATCTTTTTGTGTTATTGTGCATGTTTGTTTTGAATGTTTTGTTTGTGCGGTTGTGGTGGGGGATGGTATCCAAAGCTTTACTTATATCTAGTGTGACAAGGAGTGTTCTGTGTGGTGGCCTAGCTGAATTCATGCCATCAAAAAGTCTCTGTGTAAGGTCTGTAAGAAGAGTGTTTGTGGAGTGTAGTGGCCTAAAACCATGTTGTGATGGGGCTAGGGGGGTGTGAGGTGTAACTAGTTGTAGTACCAGTTGTTCAGTGACTTTGGAGGGGGTGCAGAGGAATGTGATGGGGTGGCGTGAGGAAGATAACGTGGGGTCTTTGTTGGGTTTGGGGATAATGATGATAATGCCATGCTTCCAGATGTTGGGTATTATGTTGTGTGAGTAGCTATAGTTTGATATGTTGGTGAGTGCTTGTATGCCTTGTGGTCCAAGGTGTTTAAGGTGTATGTTGCTTATGTTGTCCGGTTCACAGGCAGATGAGTGCTTCATCTGGTTGTAAGTGAAAGGTGTTAAGTCTGGGTCTGTGGGGAACTGTCTCTTACATTGTATGATATGTTGGTTGTCGTGATGGGGGTTTAGATGGTTGACATGTAAAAAGTGATTGATGAGAGTGCTTGCTTGTTATTTGTTTGAAAGTATGGTGTCTGTTGTTATGATGGCAGCATGTGTGTAGTGTTGCTGTTGGAGAGTGTGATGCTGTTTAGTGTTTTGTAGAGTTTGCTGGTGTTTTGTGATCAAGTGTTTGGAGATAATTTTTTCCAATTTAGTGTTTGCAAAGTGAAATAATAAAGCGGTCATTTCAAAGAAGATAAACATGATTTCAGAGGTACTGATCATCATCATCATCATCATCTTCATTTTTCGTCCTTCTGTTCCCACATTCAAACTGGGGTTGGACGTGCGATGGTTTTTCTCCACTGCTTCTTATCCTGGATTAAATCTTCTCCAATACCCAGTCTTTCCATATCTTGCGTTACAACACTTTTCCAGGTCTTCTTAGGTCTTCCTGGCAGTTGACGTCCCACCACTTCCAGTTCCTCTGCTATTCTCACACAGCTCCCTTCCTCACTCCTCCTCACTTGACCAGACCATCTAAGCCGCTTCTGCCTCAAGATGATATCGAGATCCTTCACCCCGCATCTTCTGGCTACATCCTCACTCAAAACTCTGTCCTCCCATCTCACTCCCGCCATGTATCTTAACATCAGTACTCCTCAGAACATTCATCAGTCTATCTGTCAAAGCCCATGTTTCAGCACCATATATCAACACTGGTCTAATGCAGGCCTCATTTATTTTACTTCTGTGTGTCAGAAGTTCTGACTGATCTCTCCACCCCTGCTTCGCAGTCCAATATATCTCCTAGATAGCAGAACTGCTGCACTTCCTGTAGTGTGCCCCCATTCACCTCTAGCGCATCCTCTGCTTCATCTCTCTCCGCCTCTCTTCTTATGCAGGCTGGGCAGCGGAAATTTTGCACTCCTCTCAAATTCTACGGATCTGAACACCTTCTATGGCACCACTTATTACACTCCGTGCACAACATTGAGTTCACTCCTACTCCTCTGCCACAGCATCCACATGGCCATTTTCATGACTGAATTGTTTCTGCTGGTTTCTTGCCTGTCACCATTACCTTTGTCTTATCTGTATTTATTTTCATTCCCCTCTTCTCCATTCGATTTTTCCATCTATTAAGCATTTCCACCATTTCTTCCTTAGTCTCCGCTGTCAGCACTAGGTCATCAGCATACAGCAATTCCCATGGGCCTTCCCCCCTACATTCCCGTGTTGCCTCCTCCATTACTGTGTTAAACAGCAATGGACTGAGTGCTGACCCTTGATGTACCCCAACTCCTATTCCAAAATTTCCTGATGTTCCTGGTATTGTCTTGACTTTTGATCTTGAATCAATATAGAGAGACATGACAGCTGCAATGAGTCTCTCAGGCACATTCTGTCTTCTCAAGGCCCACGCTATAAGTCTCCAAGTCCACTAAGACATGTTACAAGCATTTCCTCCTCTGTTGAAACTTTTCCTTCAACTGTCTTAAGATGAATATTGCATCTATTGTGGATTTACCTGCTCAGAATCCAGACTGTCGGTTATCTGTCTTCACTATCTGCTTCAGCCTTCTTTCCAGCAGAGGTACTGATGAGGAAGATAAATCATGAGGGAGGGTGACAAAGGCTTGAATTCAATTATTTGATAATGGTTGGATGGATAAGATTTGTAAGTTTCACATTGCAGATTTATGCCTCATTTAATTTAAGGGTTATCAGTATGGCTGTATGTTATACATGTCATGCAATGTCAGTATGAAGCTACTTATGGAAGGTATTGGCTACAGAATGGAGCTGAGAGATTTGAAAATGTGATAAGTGAATTGTCGAATCTGACATGTAGTCCATTTTATTGAATGCATTTTTAGCTGCCTTGTTTTCCCTTTCTTTATCCAACCCATACCTTTGTTATATGGGATGTTGGGAGAGGATGATGATTAATTCTGTTCCACCTTCTTTTGTTTCACAGCTCCTACTTGTAAAGAGGATTCACAGTTCAACTGTGGGAACCACTGCATCCCAATGAGTCTTGTGTGCAATGGCAATGATGACTGTGGCAATGGAAAAGATGAACCCACAGATGGCACTTGTGGGAAGGATGAGTGTAAGGAGTTAAATGGTGGTTGCACACAAATATGCATTGACACACCTGCTGGACACTATTGCAAATGCAAGAAGGGATATATGTTGGTCAATAACACACAGTGTGAAGGTACAGTATAACAAAGTATATTAGGATTTAGAAATCTGTTTAAAATTTGTAATGAGTTGTAGGAATTAACACAGTACAATAAGCTGTCAGTTATCTGTCATAATTCAGCCACATCCTATGCCGGTTAAAGCAAAACGCCAGTTGTTGCATAGTACCCCCCATCGGCTCAGTATTTGGCGTCTAGCCGGATATTACATTACTGTCCATCTTGGACATCAATCCTGAAAATTTTCCCATGAGTAATACATGAAAATCAGGCATAAGATACAATAAAATAATGATACAGTACAGTAGTACAGCACCATTTGGCTGCTGTTTATGAGCTGGTTGATACATCATAACATCAGATATTGCATAGAACTGCCAGTTACATCCCATTTCAGCACCAGATATTGCATAATTTCTACAGATATTGCTCAAATAGAGCCAAGCCAAAAGTGTCAAATATTTTGTTGGGCCGGATATTGCAGTGACGGATAATTGAGAGTTTACTGTAATATAAAATGTATGCATTTGAAATTACATTTCATCAAGCACTGTGAGTAAATGATGTCTTTGGCTGAAGTTATGGTGCAATTACTGGTACTCCTCTTCCCCACTATTTGACAGGGATGCGTTCCATAAAAAGTGGTTGAATAATGAATTGGTAGATTAACGAACATATTTTTCCAATTAGGAGGGTTAGGTTCCTGGCCACCTTCATCATTCAAAAAATATTCAATAAAGATGGAAAAAATACTGGTAAATATGAGCAAAAGTGACACAGGGATTTGAGCTGTTTTCTTATAGACCTATGATCTCAAGAAAAATTATTTTAGCATTACAAACATCTCAGATGACTGACATTTGATTTTCGATCAGAAAAATATTGGAGAACAAACGCAATATACCTCCTTAGCGATATTAAAGAAAGCCACCTGAATGCCTTCGTTAGCATGTTTATGGCCTATCCCGCTGACAGGACACGATATCACCACGCCAGACAAACTCACATGTATTCGGTTTAAAACCGTAAATAGCTGTGGGAGCCTAACTGGAAGCGCTGAATCCGTTATAACTGGGAGGCTTCACTGCCAGGACCCCCCAATGATTACAACCTACCCAACCTAGTGCAAACTATGATGTGCATTCCGTGAAACTGGCACCAAAACAGTATCGTGCGTTGAGCGTTACTGGCATCAAAACAGTACAGTAAAACTTTGATATAACGGACTTCAGTAGACCGGAATTCGCATTTATCAGACTCGAGGAGCTACCGGACTAAATTCTTACATATCGGAAAAAGTCCGATAAAGCCAGAAGCAGTCCGGACTGCCTGACCACTTCAGGTAAATAAAAGACATGTTTATCAGTGTATAGTACAGTATTGTTAGATATACCATTTGATTATTGCAGTGAAGTTATAACACAGTATAGTACCACAATGGTAGTCAAAACTGTTTAAAAATCGTTCATGCGATTCGGACTAATGTCTGATATATCAGAAAAAGTCCGGATTAGCAGGGGGAAGTCCGGATGTCGCTTTTGTCGGAAATTCGCATTTTTCGGAATGGTTTGGGCCCCAATTAGTCGGTTATAGTAAGGTCTTACTGTATTGTGCATTAAGAGCGTTCATCAATCATTGACGCAGCCGTCACCAGGGTTGCCATTTGGTATTTTTCATTACAGAATGTGGGCCAATTTGGTAATGAAAAATTTGATTGGTAATAAATCAGTGTGATCCATTACCAAACAGATTTTTCACATGTATGAACATAGAGAATGAAAGTAATGCAAGTATAAGTGGCTGGGGAATGGCAGGGAGAAGGAGGGTTGTGAGAAGAGAGGAAGAAATCACCAGGATGGAAGTGGTGGAAGCAATGAAGAAAGTTAAAATGGGGAAAGCCCCAGGAATTGATGGAGTGTGTGGTGAAATGGTGAAGCATGGGGGAGAGATAGTAATAGAATGGATGTGGAAGGTGTGCAGATTGGCTTGGGAGGAGGGTAGAGTCCCGGAGGATTGGAAGTCAGGTATAATTATTCCTCTGTACAAAGGAAAAGGGGAAAAAGCAGTGTGTGGTAATCATAGGGGCATTTGCCTTCTCAGTGTAATAGGAAAAATATATGGTAGGATACTTATTGACAGAGTTAGGGAAATTACTGAGGAATTAGTTGGAGAAGAACAAGGAGGTTTTAGGAAGGGAAGAGGTTGTGTAGACCAGATATTCATTCTTAGATCCTTAGTGGAAAAGTTTCTAGAGAAGGGCAAGAAGTTGTATGCAGCCTTCATGGATCTGGAGAAAGCATATGACAGGGTGGATAGACAAGGTTTGTGGAAGGTATTAAGAATATATGGAGTGGATGGGAAGTTGTTGAAGGCAGTGAAGAGTATGTATGAGGGTGCTAAGGCTGCAGTGCGTGTGGATGGCAAACTGAGTGAATCTTTCCATTTGAAGGTTGGATTGAAACAAGGATGTGTCATGTCTCCATGGTTGTTCAATCTGTATATGGATGGGGTTATAAAAGAGATACAAGGTCGGGCAGTGGATGTTGGAGCAGCCCTAGTGAGAGAGGGCAGTGTTTGGAAACTCCCTGTACTGTTGTTTGCAGATGATACTGTGTTGTTGAGTGAAGACGAAGGGGAGCTGCAAGGCTTGGTAGATGAGTTTGGGAGAGTGTGTAAGAAACGGAATCTAAAGGCGAATGTGGGGAAGAGTAAAGTGATGGTCTTCGAGAGAAGTGAAGCCAGTGAGTGTACAGTGAGATTGGATGGGAAGGAAATGGAGAATGTGAGTGAATTTAAGTACTTGGGCAGTGTGATGAGTAAGGATGGTAGTCTGGAGGGTGAAGTGCTCGAAAGGGTACAGCAGGGAAGGAAGGTTGCTGGTTCGTTGAAAGCAGTGATAAGAAACAGGGAGGTGAGCATGGAAGTGAAAAAGTTGTTACATGACAGTATTGTGATACCAACTCTGACATATGGAAGTGAAGCTTGGACCCTGTTGGAAGGACAGAAGTCAAGAGTGAGAGCAGTGGAAATGAGTTATTTGAGAGGAGCATGTGGAGTCACATGGAGAGACAGACTAACAAATGAGGAAGTGATGGAACGTTGTGGTGTGGTTGAGGATGTGATGGGAAGCGTTAGGAGAAACACGTTAAGGTGGTTTGGGCATGTGGAGAGGATGGAGAGTGAAAGATTGACGAGGAGAGTGTATGTGAGTGAGGTGGAGGGGGCGAGAGGGAGGGGGAGGCCGAGGATGAGATGGAGGGATGGAGTGGAGAGGTATATGAGAGAGGGGTGTGTGAGTTGGGAGCGTGGTAGTGAAATGGCAGGGGACAGAGTGACATGGATGCGATTTGTTTGTGGCCACCCCGTTCGGGATTGAGGCGTCTGGCGATAGATAGATAGTAATAAAGTACTAGAAATAATAAAGTGTGAGTATGTATATGAATAAGAAATGACAATATGAGCGGCGAATTAGCGCGAGTGGGAGGCTCATACGCGCTCGTATTTTACATTGCTTTCACAGTGTTTTTTTTTTGGAGTATGGTTTCCAAACTACTTGGAAATCATTGAATAGTGTTTCTGGTGATAATATCAGGCAGTGGTATTGATATTACGAGATGTCGGGAAGTGTAAAGTGGAGACTTAGTTACCCAACTTCAGAAATTTCCACAAGTCCTACGGTAGTCGACGAGTGCTAAAAAAACATCTCAGGAGAAAGCTGAAGGTATGTGCCATATGCATATGTAATTATAATATCTAGGACTAATAACTGATTTTTGGCAAATATTTTTAAAAAGTCAGTCGGAGCGTGGATTTGCCCCGTGGGATGGGCACGGCGCGCCTCCGACAACCCCCGCGGTTAAGGGGTTAAGCCTTACCTACTATTGTTTTCGGCATAATGGAAGAAACTTACTCAAAATTAAATTAGGGGGCGTGTTACATTAGCATTTAAACATATCAGCGAAGACATCTGAGATGAAATGACCGCCTGGCTGCTTGGGATGGTACAACAGGGTCGTGTAGACATACCAGTGACCTTCGATCCCTTCCCATAATTGCTCGCAGTTTTTTATAGCTCTTAACTCACCGTCCCTGACACCAGTACAGTAAAGCATCGTTCAAGGCTGACAGCTATGAAGGGGTTAATGGAATACATTATTGTTTGCATCAATACTCTCTCTTTCACACACACACTTAAGAATGAACAAAAGAATGAACCTAATGTACACTTAACTAAAAGAGACAGAAATAACTGTATGCTCTGCCAGTCTGAAATGGAAAGTGCGATATCTAACGAAGAATGTGAAACTGAATGCTAACTTAAGAGAACACGTGAGATGGTAGAATAATTTTTTTCTGATTAGCAAACATTTCTGTTCCATTTTGCCCCCCAAAATTGTGAAACCCATAAAATTTTGTTTAAGCATACAGCCTAAAGACTTTACCAGTTCAATTGATATTCCTCTAGTTTGTTTTCTGTATTTTTCTTCTTTGAATTTGGTAATAATTACCTTCTCTTGCTGAAAGATTTCCTCCTTTATCATCATCACGTTCTTTAGGCCATAACTATGACTGTTTCTGCCATAATGGAAGAAACTTATTCAACATAATAAGAAGTGGATTTCAATTAGAAGTGGATTTCGTTTCCCAATTCTCCAACTGGAGCCCAGGTTAGGATAGGTTAAATTATTAGGCAGTTAAGCAAGGTTAGGGTAGGTTAGGTTATCACTCACCCAACCAAACTCCACCCTGCCACCCATGTGATCGAGTTGTGAGCAGGTGTGGGTGGGGGGACAGTCTCACCCTGGTTTACCCGTGCCTCGCAGCCTCGCTCGCTAGCAACCGGATGCTTCCTGTTTAAACCGGAGCTATCGTACGAAAAATTCTATGTATTACTGTACCACTGAACCATTCAGTCATGGTCCAGATATACAGAAGGCTGGATAATCCAGGCCTGGATAATCGAGCTTTCACTGTACTGTTTATTTTGCAGTTAACAATATCTTTTTATTTCAGTCGTAGTACCTGGGCTTACAAGGGAAGTTAAGATTAGAAGGAGAACCTGCAGCATTGTACTGTAACGAATTATTGATCCTAAAAGCCGTAGGAACAGTTTATTATACTCTGTTTATTTTATCGAGGCGAAGATGCACTTGATAGGTCGGTGATGATTGGCTGAATGTAGCGTGTCTGAATAACATCATTGTGTTTCAAATTATTGCCGGTAATGTGAATCGGTGCTAATTTGCTAACCCAAATAGAAAGATGCTATTCAAGCATGTTGCATTCAGCCAATCATCACCAGTCTGTCAAAGCATCTTCGCCTTGATAAAAAAAACAGAGTATAGTAGTATGATTCCCTCAATAAGTTTGTAAATTGTACCTTAGAAACATTTGCTTAATTGAATTGACTATGCCTGGAATATGCTAACATTGTTCAGGCAAGGGTTAAAAAGAGTGTAGTTAATATTCTTATATTTAAAAGCAGTACATATTCCTGTATTATTGAAACTACCTGGACATTTTGTAAAATGATATCCACATACAGAAATATTTAATGAGAAGATGTATTGGTCTGTGCAAATTTGTTGTTTCTTTTCAAACATTTCCATATGTACTCTCTGGATATAACGATTCCATTAGAACATCATAAGCACAGTGAAATCAAGACACTAAGTGTCCATTTATTTCCCCTGCAGACATCAATGAGTGCTTGGAACCTGGGTTCTGTTCTCAAGTGTGTGAGAACTACAAAGGGGGACACAAATGTGAGTGTGTTGGAGGCTATGCACGTGACCCAAACAACAATCGCAGCTGCAAGGCCATGGAGGGACATGCCTCACTCCTCTTTGCCCATTTCACTGACATAAGGAAGATTTCGCTCGACCACCAGGAGGTACGACAGGTAGTGTCATCAAGTGCTTCAAATCACCAGCAACCACATATTGTTAACTGTAAACATAGTACAGTAAGCTGTCATTAAAAGTTTCCATTGTAGTCCATAAATTGCATGAAAATTGCCTGCAAACTTTCATTGGTACCCTTAAGTCTGATTTTCCATCCCCCCCCTCCCCCCAACTTACAGTACCAGTTGCATTGAATAGTTTGATACCGTAGGACACATCCATAGTTTAATTTGTAATGAGGAATGCCTGGTATGTGTGATATTAATGTTTGTTACTTAACTGTTATTTCTGGTATCTTTTATCCTTTATAAGTGAGGTGTGTTAATGGATGCAAGAGCATACAGAGGTTGGGAGGGTAGACTTATTGACCACCACCAAAGTTAGTGTCCAAATGAAATGGAGGAGAGAAGAACAGGAGGAAGTAGTCCATATTAGGAGGATAGAAGGGTTGCAGGAGGATAAGAAATGGTAATATATAATAGAAAAGTGGAGGAGCAATTAGCTAAATATGATTTGGAGCAGATGGGGGACATGGAAGGTATGTGCAAAATATTCACGAAAGAAATCTGTGCAGCATGTGAGGTGGTGTGTGGGGTGAAGAGAAGACGAAACGATGTGCAAGGGGACAGCATGGTGGAATGAAGAGGTGAGACAGGCTGTGGCGCAAAAGAAGAAAACATATAGTGAGGGGAAGAGAAATGGGCGTGGAGGAAGTTGAGAGATGGAAAAACGAGTTATATGTAGAGAGGAAGAGAGAGGTGAAAAGATTAGTAAGGGAGAGTAAGAAGAGAGTGAATGAGGAATTTGGAAGGACTTTGAGTGTAAAGTGGAGGGAATATAAGAAAATGTTATGGAAAGAGGTAAAGAGAGTAAGACAGGGTGACAAAGAAGTTAGTCAGGGAGTTAAAGATAAAAAGGGTAGATTGCTAGTAGAGAAGGAAGAAGTGAGCAGATGTAGAGAACACTTTAAGGAATTGTTGAACATAGAGAATAAAAGTAATGTGAGTAGAAGTGGCTGGGGAATGGCTGGGAGGAGGGAGGTGAGAAGAGAGGAAGAAAGCAGTAGGATGGATGAAGTAGAAGTAATAAAGTCAAGTGGGAAAAGTCCCAGGAGTTGATGGAGTGTCTGGTGAAATACTGAAGCATGGAGGAAAGGTAGTAGTAGAATGGATATGGATGATGTTCAGATGGGGAAGAAGGTAAAGTCCCAGAGTATCGGAAGTTAGGTGCGATTATTTCCCTCTATGAAGGAAAATAATATTTTCCACATTCCTTGTCTACCCACCCTGTCAAATCCTTCCTCCAAATCCATGAAGGCCACACACAACTTACCCTTCTCTAGAAATTTTGACATAAGAATGAATATTTGATCTACACAACCTCTCCCCTTCCTGAAACCTCCCTTTTCTTGACCAACTAATTCCTCTGTTATTTCCCTAACTCTGCCAATAAACATCCTACCATACACTTTTCCTGTTACACTAAGAAGACAAATGCTGCTATGATTATCACACATTTCTTTTTCCTCTTTTCCTTTGTATAGAGGAATAATTATATCTGACTTTCAATCCTCCTCCTCCCAGGCCAATCTGTACATCTTCCATATCCATTCTGCTACTATATCTCCCCTATGCTTGGGCATTTCACCACACACTCCATCAGTTTCTGGGGTTTTCCAGATTTTGACTTCTTTATTACTTTCACTACTTCCATTGAAATAGGGTGTATAAAAACCCGCATTGCCCACAGGCAAAGTGGGGATCCTCTCTTTGGCTCAGTGGTAACGTGCGCGCGATGAAGCGCGAGAGCCTGAGATCGAATCTTGGCCAGAACAGTGATTAATTTATTCAGTTTCATTTATTACATTGGTTGGCAGTGGTGTGGGTTGTGAGGTAAGGGCCATGAGGGTCATATGTCGTGTTGACAGTCTTACATCCTGGTGGTGGCCTCCAATGCTATGCTACCATGTGGGAGAGCGAAACTGACCAAATTAATCACTAGGGGCAGAAAAGAGTGATGTAATGGGGTGTATAAAAGCCCGCGTTGCCAGAGGCAAAGTGGGGATCCTCTCTTTGGCTCAGTGGTAACATGTGCGCTATTCAAGCGCGAGGGCCTGAGTTCGAATCTCAGCCAGTACAGTGATTAATTTATTCAGTTTCATTTCAGTTATTTCACCATCCTACTGATTTCTTCCCCTCTTCTCATCTCCCTTCTTCTTCCAGCCATTCCCCAGCCACTTATCTTCGCATCACTTTCATTCTCTATGTTTAACAGTTCCTAAAAGTTTTCTCTTCATCTGCTCACTTTTCTCCCTTCTCCATTAGTATTCTGCAATTTTTATCTTTCACTCCCCAAGTAACTTCTTTATTACCTTGTTTTACTCTCTCTACCCCTTTCCAGAACTTTCTTACATTCCCTCCACTTTACACTCAGATTCCACATCCACTCTCTCGTACATATCTTTTCACCTCTCTCTTCCCCTCTGCATATAACTCTTCTGTAACTTCCTCCATGCCCCTGCTTCCCATCCACTCACTGTATGCTTTCTTCTTTTGCACCGCAGTTTGTCTCACCTCTTCATTCCACCATGCTGTTCTTTGCACCCCCTTTCATCTTCTCTTCACCTCACACACCACCTCTCGTGTTGCACAGATGCACAGATTTCTTCTGTGAGTATCTTGCACACACCTTCCACCTCTCCCATATGTTCCAAATCATATTTACCCAACCACCCTTCCACTTCTCTCTTATATATTACCATTTTCCCATCCTCTTGCAGCTTCTGCCTTCCTTGTATGGATTCTTCCTGTCCTTCCCTCCTTCTATTCCTCCATTACATTTGAACCTTGACTTTCATCACCACTACATGGTGGTCAGAAAATCCACTCCCACAACCTCTGTATGTTCATGTATAGCATTAACAAAACAGACGTTGGGCTGAGCACCCTTGTGTTGTTGATACATAGCTCCCCGGTATTCTCGTCCCGCTCCCCACCCCCAATATTATTGTCAATTTTGTCTTCTCTTGTATCATGTGGCCTTCGGGAGAGACGAAAATTTGTGGTCTGGCAGTTTTAGGGGACGAAATAAAGCGAAAGTGTGTGCTAACCAGAAAAAATTACTTTCATCCATGTGTTCTCGTGAATTAGCATTCAGTTGCACATTCTTTGTTTGATATTGTGCTTCCCAACACATTTCGGACTAACTAATCTTATGGCTAAACTGCTTAGTCAGTCCGAAATGTGTTGAGAAGCGTGATATCGAACGAAGAATGTGAAACTGAACGCTAACGTACAAGAACACATGGATGAAAGTACTTTTTTTTCTGGTTTGCAAACATTTTCGTTCTATTTCGCTCCCGAAAACTGCCAGGCCCATAAATTTTCGTCTAACCATATGGCCTAATGTCTCTCCCGAGGGCCACATGATAAAAGGCGAAACTTTGATAACATTATGGGTGGGGGGTGGGAGAAAAGTGCCGAGAATCTACGTATCAACAACACAAGGGTACCCAACCCAACTTTTATTTATTAATGTTATCTTTGTTACCACTGATGTTCTCAGTTACAAAAGTTATATCTCTTTCACTGTTTTACTTGGTTGGTGCTTACAAGTGGGGATAATTTTTGTGGGGTAAGGTGGTAAGAATGAGTAAAGTGAGTTTTCTTTTTCTGATGCTCCACATATTGCCCTATTAACATCTCAGTCAGCTTCAGGACAACACACAGTGTAGAATCTCTACACTGTGAGGACAGCATAAAAACATTCACCTGTGCCAGGTTTGCATCACTTCCTACGCACGATATTTATATTCTCCTGGTCCTACCATATTGTTCAGATATTACTTTCATTCATGCCTTGTTTTTTTTCATTTAGGTAAACATACACTTTACTTAAAGCAGTAGAAGGACCTTACCAATTCAATTCATATTCCTCCAGTTTGTTTTCTGTATTATTCTGACTACTGTATTTTCAGGGTGGCAAGTTACGTTTTCCTGCTAATATTTTTCCCACTTTTTATCATTACGTTCCTTAAGCCGTACCTATGATTGTCTTGACGTACGCAAAGGTGGTTTTCGTTTCCTACCTTCCCAGCTGGATGTAATTTAGGTTAGATTAAATTATTGAGTATAGTTGTGCTTGGTAAGGTTTATTTAAACACTTAGGTTAAGACAGGTCCTTTCGCCATAACCCTGACGAGTCAAACGAGTTGACACAGT
>JAGKTI010022927.1:0-15032 GCA_018397915.1 Birgus latro
TTTGGTATCATTCTGTATAAACAAGTTACTGGTATAGAAAAGTGGGTCAGAAATTATAAACTGTGAAAAAAAAAACAAGACTACTGAAGGAAGAATATTATACCAACTAACATCAGGTCCATCACAGCCATTGTCACATGATGGTGATTCAAATCCCTTCTCGATTTAGGCTAATATTCTTTCAGTTTGGCAATCCAACTCTTCAGGAGGGAGGCCACCACCACAAATGTGAAAAATGTCCCTCCTCCTCCTCTCACTTGCTACTTTCTTTGCTCTGAGAAGAATCTGTTACTTTTTAATAAGGAATTAAAAATTACTGTTATATTTACAGAATTGTTCCCTTGCATAGACTAAGCAGTTTCTTAGGGCCCCATTGCTACCAGGGGGCCCACAATGATATGCAGGGTAAAATTTATAGAGCCACTGTGTAATGGGCAGAATTTGTAGCCACTGTGTACAACAAGTTTCATCACATTAGACAAACCGTTTCAAGAGATTAATGTTTCTGGAATCATTATGGAGTTTGTTTTGTGCTGTGTTGCATGCCTTAATTACTGTAACATTACCACATCCATTTACAGTACTGAAGAACATCACTATAACAGATCCACTGGGAGAACCCTGATCCGATAAATCCAATGATCCAGTATATTGGATAGTCCACCAACGTAGTGGAATTTCAAGGATATAATGGAAACTTAAATGAGAAAAACTGCATATTCGTGTCATACAAACCTGCGATCATTTGCTGGGCCAATCTGTCCTGTTGCCGTCCACCATCCTCCATTTAGGGGTCAGGGAGGGGACTGTGGCACGTTTGGGTAGCCAGGGAGATCTTTTTCACGAATATATCAGCGTTAAAGAATTATGGCGTCCCTCTCCGTCCACCAAAAATATGGGCGACCATATGCAGACCCAGGTACCCAGCCTTGCGATCCGCCTCGCAATTTTATCACCCCGTTCTGCAAATATCACACAATATTACACTAATTTACCCAAACCAAAGTATTCCCCACAATGTCCGGAATTATTAGAAGTACTTAGCTTAGCGTTAAAGGGACAAAAAACAGGGATACGCGTCTAAAAATACGAGCAATACCTACTCGCCAATGTGGCGTCGACGTCAGCCAGCGACAAAGGCTGGAAAATATAGGGGACTATCTATCTATTGCCAGACACCATAATCCCGTAAGGGGTGGCCATTTAACTTTGAGTTATTTTTTTTTACGGGGAGGGGCACTAACCCTCCACCAACCCACTTGTTGACATGTAGGGAGCACGTGTGGGGACGAGTACAATAATACAACCAATCGCTTAACTATACATAGATAATTATTCGAAAAAATTCTGTCAATCTTTGCAGCTAATTCCTTACGCAATATATTAGTTATATAGTGAACGGGTAGACTGTAATTAGTGCAAGACTCACCCACTGAAGAGCCAGGAAATGGTGGGGGCGAGCATGTGCCTTATACAGTCGCCATATTGAAACACAAATACATCTTATCTCCACTATAATTCTTGCTTTCTCTGTTAGTGTTGCTTCTGTGTATACACATATATCATAATACAAAAATATATATAGATTAGGATATTTTCTGGCTAGCTGGACGAGTTACATAGAGGTACATTTAGCCATGAGTAGGAGTAAATAACGTCTTAGCTTGCTTCATGTATGCAGGCATTGCATGCATACATGACCGTGTTCGAATTGTGTGAAACAAATTAAAAATTCAACAATCAAAATACCTCTGGCATCATTATAGCATAAGAGAACCATCGTTCATAAACATTTTTACATTTTAAAATACAGTAAAGATATAACATGTTCGAAGATGTATAAGATGCCAGAAATATCATATTATGCTGATGAAAGCCACTGGCTCACTGGTAATAATCGAACGATTTGGGTTTGTTTATGTCACTTGTCAAACTGTTTCTCGGGATATCACCAATGAAGAGAGAAATGACAGCGGGAGGGAGGAGAGGGAATGGGGGAAGAGGAAAGGGAAGGAAGAAGCAGGAAGGAGAGGGTGGGAAAGGGAAGGAAGAAGCAGGAAGGAGAGGGTGGGAAAGGTAAGGAGGGATGAGGAAGGGGGAAGTGAGGGAGAGAAGCATCCATATTGCTATAGTTCGTTCACCTTAACTTGACCCAGAATTCTGTCGTTTTGTAGCTTATGTTACATTGCACAGTGACAAAAAAACAACAATACGATGCTACGCCCTCTCCACAATCCTTCCTTGTGAAATACGCCATATTCTAGTGTTCATCTATTGTTACAGCTCAGCATTCAAGATAGAGATGGCTATTGTGAAAGGAGTGTAGTTCTCATAAAAAATATTTTCGTCATTGGCAGCTAAACCCTTACGTCAAGTGTGAGTTAATCTTGCCCTCCAGTAGATCAGTGGTAATCTATCGTCTCCCAAGTTCAAGTAATTCCGTGAACCCACCATTGAAATCTGAAATGTCTTATCGGAAAACACACACACACACACACACTCCTTTGCCAGTGGATATTTAAGTGTTTTTTCTCCCAAATCGAATTCATCCTCGGTAACGTACAGGAAAGCATTGCAACAGCGACATTTCGTGAGTATTTTTACCAATGCCTGGGAGTTTGATCCGCATTCCTGTAGTTACACCACACGCCATCCCTAATTCCGAGTGTGTGACTGGCTAGGAAAATGCCCACATATTTCCCCCAGACTGTGCCACGCAACTGTCGATGTACGTTGCAGGTCCCTGTTTCATTTCCCACATCACACCACACCACAGTCCATTGCAACAGTCTGTCACATTTAACTTTAGTCACAATACACCATCCCGCCACTCGCCCCATACCTCACTTCCACACCAAACCTCACCATAAACTACTGCCCAGTATTTTATTGGCTATTTCCTTTAGTAAATATCAGTCAAGCCGATATGGGAAAATAATACATTTTCCTTTCCAGACCATTTAGAATTTTGCCATGCCTCGTGTTATGTTGCATGATTGTGTTGGTGAGATGGCGCTGTGTATGGAACAGTTTTGTGGACTCGGTTTTGTCTTTATCTTATGATACTGGTTGTCATATGTGCAGATTATTTGAGTATTAATAGAAAAAAAAAAAGGGGGTGAATCTGGCGAGTGATCGCATTAAGAGGAGACCTGGAGGAATCTGATGAATTTTAACGGCCGTATTATTAAAACAAATTGAGTGTCTCTCAGAGGTTGCTATACTCACTTTGCTATTATTAAACTCAGCGCACTCACACTCACACTAAAATATTATTGGAATACAGACAACAAATTTGAGACAGAGGTAGGCTGGCTTACAAGTGTACTCAATATTCTTAAATTGTGTCATAATCCATTGATACTACTGTCACTATATAAACCATAGACCACACTGATGACAAAAATATTAGCATCTCTGGAAGATGTGTAATTGTAAAATGAAGCACTTCACGGTATTTTTACGACCCTGCACCTCTACCATCGCAACATCTAGAAAATCAACATCAGTGACTGTTCGTGTAAGTAAGCAATTTGATTCTGTAAGTTCATACTTTTAAGATTTATAACCTGTTATTGGTGATTATCCAACCACTTGCATAGCTTATTACCTTCCGAATGTTATAACTGAGGAGGAAGACGCCAATCTTAATGAATATTTGTTACTGTCCCTAAGTATAGTAAGTAGTCTGACATCAGTATGGCAAGGAGGCCACAGTGGTTTTGCATTGTTTACTACACGATATTAAAAATAAATTGCTGCACACATATGATATAAATAGCTTTATAAGTTAGCTGGCATTCATCACCAATTCATTGCTTACATATGATCTAGACGTCCATTGTAATGTTAAAGCAGTACTTTTTTTTTTGGGGGGGAGGGGGTGCATATTGGAAATTATGCAGTCATACAAACCAACAGAAGATAATGTCCAAGTCATAAAATTAATCCATGTCGTAAGCTACAATAATTGATTATAAGTTAGTTTGTTTGCAAGGAAGAGTCTACTTTAAATTGTGTGAATGAATTTCGCAAGTCAGATGTTCCTGGTCAGTGAAGCAACATACTGCAGACAGCTTGTGCTGATAATATTATTTCCTGGGTACTGTACATATGTGAATGCTTGAGAAAATATTGGTAAAAATATGAAATACAAGGTTAGCTTTAAATAAATACTAAGTTGTTAAGGACACTGGTAGAACCAATAGGTATGTTTACAGTAATTTCATGTTACCAAACTCCTTTAAATGTATCTATCTATCTATCTATTGTCAGATGCCATAATCCCGTAAGGGATGGCTGTTTGACTTGTTTTACGGGGAGGGGCATTAACCCTCCACCAACAAATGATTTATGTTATTCAGGAATGTGTAGAACCCTCTTAAATAAGCCTGTTAAAGTAACAACAACCATTACTAGACACAAACCAAACAAGAGCTCACACTTAACAAGGTAATGTGTGTACAAGGGACAACATTTACATTTTTAAACAATCTTGTAACAAGCGAAAATAAGACTGAAACAAATTAGACCAAACAGAAGCTTATTTTACAAAGCAACTTGAGCAAAGAACTGTTTTATTTTCTAATATAACTAATAACATGCACAGTGGAATTGATTATAGCAAGTAAGAAGTGTTAGTTACACTGATGCTTCTGAATTTTGCTATCATTATCAAAAATACATTGCAAGGAATCTGATGTCTAGCCAGTGTTTTTATCTTAGTTCCCTATCATCCCATTATTTAAGGTACTTAACTCATTAGTGGCCAGACTTCCTGTGCAATGGATTTTGGTGGAAGGGTACTAAGCGTACCGCCCTCTGTTTATCGGGTTATAGTCACAACGCTTGTGGGTCCCTAACCTGGGGTTCCCTTCATTATTAAATTTTGAAAATGCCCAGTCCTATCCTTTATAAAGGACACTGGGCACCAATGGGTTAAAGATAGATTTGCCAGTGTTTAACCCATTAGTGTCCAGAGTTCCTGTGCAAGGGATTTTAGTGGAAGGGTACTAAGCATACCACCCTCCGCCTATCAGCTCAAAGTCATGAAGCTCATGGGTCGCTACCCCACGGTTCCATTTTTTAAAATTAAATATTGAAAATGCCCAGTTCTGTCCTTTATACAGGACACTGGGTGCCAGTGGGATAAATGGTTATCAACCAGCATTGTAAATATTCTCCTTGGTTACAGGAAATCATAAGGCTTGTCCTTCATGCAGATGCTCCTGGAGCTAAAAGAAGAGTATACTGCTCATACCAGATTATTGTACTGAGCTTCAGAAAGTCACCACTAGGACTGTAGTGGTAGCAACAGTGTAATATGCTTTCAGCTAGCCATATGTGATGTAATATATTATTGCTATAGTGTATTAATCTGCTTTGGAAAGATCAGGTGCAGTGAAAATAGTTGCAGGGACTGATTATTACAACACTTTCTAATGCTCATATTTGTGCTAACCGGCACCCATTTATCAATTATCAGTATAGACACTTTGCCAACTGGCATTTATCAATTATTTGTATTGACACTTGGCCAACTGGCATTTATCAGTTATCTGTATAGACACTCATGAAGTGGCACTGTCAGTAAAATCCTAGCTTTACAAAAAGGTTTAAGCTGATAGGAAGTATATAAATGTTTTTTCCACTTAAAAAAAATACTGGCAGATCAATGGTCAGTCGTCTACCCTTATATGTTGTGGATTATAGTACCCTGGCTTTGGGCCCCTTTGCCCCAAAAGAGGCAATATGGGATTAGCTTTCTTTTTATTTGACTGTATGCAGGACAGAATTGCTTTGCCTTGTGTCTGTACATTCCTGATGGGGTCAAATTGAATGGCTAAATGAGTAAGATGTTTATGATTATGTATATGTGGTGAGCCTGGCATGCATCCTTCTTAATGTATCAGGATGCCAGAAAACTGCAGTCTCTTGTTATGTAACCATTTCCACTGATTTATGTTTAATACCATGTGATTCTTTAGTTGTCCTCGGGGTTTGGAAGCACAGTTATATTGATCAGTTTATGAAGCATGCCAAACTTGTCATAGCTACATTGTCACTAAAATGAGGCTTATGGTTTAGATAGCAGAAAATGGTGGCAAAGACAACATGAGCCTAAGGGAAGAGCATTTTGAGTAACTGCAGCCACTGTTTTCTCTACATGTCCACTATATACAACTCTTAACAGACCTTAATCAGACCTCATGTTGTAGCCTATTACTACTTTCTGTAATTTACAAGCGGTGTATATTAGATATAATTTGTAAAAATACTAGAACAAATGTGTGGCACTGTACTGTAGACATATTTAATACCTTTATGCCTTAACTATTTGAACCTGATGAAAATAAATGAAAAACAAATTCAGTCTTTTACTGAAAGCTGTATAACAATACTCCCTCAATAGCCTGAGATAAAAAAAATGACTGTGTTGTATACATTACTTACATTTTGATGCTGTACGTGCTGTGAATATGTGTTTATAGTACTTTATATATAAAGTGCTAAAACATTATATTTCGAGATATTTGATATGAATATGTTTGGTAGTCTTCCTCCTTTCACATTATGCAAAGAAATGTTGCAGAGCTTTAGTATACAAGGGTGTCCCAGGACTTAATGCAGAAAATGCAAGAGGTGATCTTGAGGTCATTTTATGACTATTATAGGAACATGTCTGATTCTTTGTGTGTCTATTGTTAAACACCTTCACTCCAAAAGGGGTGGGCACAAGCACACTGCTTTCAACATTTTGAAATCACATGCAAAACTTTTGGTATCATTCTCCATAAACAAGTTACTGGTACAGAAAAGTGGGTCAGAAATAATAAACTGAAAAAAAAAAAGGCTACTGAGGGAAGAATATACTAACTAACATCAGGTCCATCACAGCCATTGTCACATGATGGTGATTCAAACCCCTTCTTGATTTAGGCCAATATTCTTTCAGTGTGGCAATCCAACCCTTCAGGAGGGAAGCCACCACCACAAATGTGAAAAATGTCCCTCCTTCTCCTCTCCCTTGCTACTTTCTTTGCTCTGAAAAAAATCTGTTACTTTTTAATAAGGAATTCAAAAATTATTGTTATATTTACAGAGTTGTTTCCATGCATAAATGCACTAAGCAGTTTCTTTGGGCCCCATTGCTACCAGGGGGCCCCCCACTGATATGCAGGGTAAAATTTATAGGGCCACTGTGTAATGGGCAAAATTAGTAGCTACTGTGTACAACAAGTACAAACAGTTTCAAGAGATTAATGTTTCTGGAATCATCATGTAGTTTGTTTTGTGATGTGTTGCATGACTTAATTACTGTAACATTACCACATCCATTTACAGTACTGAAGAACCTCACTATAACAGATCTACTGGGGGAAGCCTCATCCGATAAATCCGATGATCCAGTATATTGGATAGTCCTCCCTCGTAGTGGAATTTCAAGCATATAATGGAAACTTAAATGAGAAAAACTGCATATTCTAGCAATAGAAATGAAAAATCTACCCCTTTTACACTAAGCTGGCTCATAATTTCACACCATTGTCCTCCCTGACCTAGTCATTGTAGGTAGGTGGGAAAACCACTGCCAGCATTGACTAACTGCAATCTGAGTCCTGATTACCACTGTGATATACACCGGCATTTTATCTCATTTTCTGGATAAATGTTAATGAACATGAAAATCTGCGAGGTATTAATCTTGTTTCAGCCTGTAACTGATACTTTTTTCTCTGGGAATGTTTTATACCAGTAGTAAGAGTTCTTCTGTGACACTTGTGCCAGAAATCAGTAGTAATGGAGATAACATTTTTTAATCTACCCATCTGCCAGCAAAGAAAAGGGTCACATGACTTACTTTAGCCATCACCAAAGTTGCTGCCTGGCAATTCTGTTTGGCCTCAACTTCTTTGAAAGTAACAGGTGCTCTCTTGTTCCTGCTCGTTTCCTAAGGATACGTGATGCAAATCACTAGGGTAAAGCTAAAAATTTGTTTTGATTAGGCTGATTTGCTTGGAGTATAGGTTAGGTTAAGTATTGCTGCCATAAATGGCTTGTAATTGACTCACTTTTCGGGTAAGTGGTATATCTCAGCAACAGGAAATTTCCATCACATGAACCAACAAATCACACAAAAACATGCGAAAAAAAGATCAATTCACCACCAAGATGAGACCAGTATGGTCTGAAATGAGAAAAATGCCATCTGAATATTTGAGCCATGAAAATATTGAACCTAACCATTAGGAAAGCATTTCTTCCACAAAACCTTGGCATCCTTCTTTCACGACAATGGTACCAGTACTGCTTCATAGGTCATTTATGGGGTTTACAGAAACTAAGCTTAAGAAACTCTGGCCTATCTAGGGGACACCACTTAAGTTGCAACCTTAGTTTTTTTTATTTGGAAATAATCTTCGCATATTCATAATAAGGTGTCTAATTTCATTAGTATACAATTTCATGCTTCTAAAATTTTACCCAGATTTTAAGCTTTATGTTAAAGATCATGTAATGAATCTCCAGTGATAGAAGTGTAAGCTGCTTAAGAAAACATGACAGCACATAATTATGTAACATTGCATAGCTTTGCCACATCTAAATTGACAAAAACTAGTTGGGGTGGAAATAGCATCTAAATTGACAAAAACTAGTTGGGGTGGAAATAGCAATAAATACATTTTTCTTGAATTATTCTATATAGACACTCGGCTTGTTTTCATATTTTGCCAAATTTGTCTGCTTTACTGGGATGTTCTGGTGGGCGCAATCCAGCTGCATTCAAGGTGTCACTTATCTCCTCCCACATTCTCATTATTACTGGAATTATCCCTCCATCTGTTTTTTTATTAAAGATTATGCTTTTCTTTATTCTATCCTCGATGAGATCAAGTATGTCATTTCTCTCTTCAGTGGTGATAATCCCGGGAAACAGTTTGACAAGTGACATAAACAAACCCAAATCGTTTGATTATTACCGGTGAGCCAGTGGCTTTCATCAGCATAATATCATATTTCCGGCATCTTATACATCTTCTAAAATGTTATATCTTTATTTTAAAATGTAAAAATGTTTATAAACGATGGCTCTCTTATGCTATAATGATGCCAGATATTTTGATTGTTGAATTTTTAATTTGTTTCAGACAATTCGAACACGGTCAAATATGCAGGCATACCAATATTACCAAAAAGTAGCTGCTGGCATACCAATCGACTTTCGAAACCACGTATCCGATCAGCTGTTTTAATGATAGCAAAAATAGAGTCTGACTTTCCTTAGTGCAAGGGAGAGTGTTCTTTCCAGAGACATGCTCAATATTTTTTAATAATACGGGCATAACTGCTGAATTTGAAGCTTGGAGTCCACAGGAGCTCTTAGGTCGGTGAAGTATGGGGAAGTTGAGGTCACTGGACTGGCGGAGGTTGACGAGGCGAAGGAGGGGGAAAGGATGGAAGAGGTGACTGGACGAGGGTGTTGGTTGACTGGAATTTGGTGACTGAATGAAGCTAATTCGCATTGTGGGGAGCGGGAGGGGGAGACTGGAAAGAGATGACAGACGAGAATATTGTTGGTGAAGTGGATGAGACAAAGGAAGGAAGGGTGGAGGGAGAAAGTAACTAGACGAGGATGTTGAAGTGACTGAAATGTGGTGACAGGACGATGTTGAAGAAGCGTGTGTAGAGGAAGGAAATGGACGCATAGGGTGGAGAATGTAATAGGAAAATTGAATGAGAGAATTAATGTAAAGCTGGAAGAGGCGAAAGAAGGACAGGTAACTGGAAGAGGGTGTTGGAGAGACTGGAATTTAATGACTGGACGAAGGTGAGGAAGGGTGGTGGAGGCGGGAAGCTGCTTGATGAGAGTTTTGAAGTAACTGAACTAGAGTATTAGAGGGATTGGACGAAGCGAATAGAGGATTGGGTGTTGGGTTGACTAGAAAAGAGTACCGTGAGTGAAGGGGGATGGGATTAGAGGGGAAAAGGGGGGACGGAAATGTGATCTGGAAGATTGGGTGTTGGAGTGACTGGAAAAGAGTACCGCGGGGGAGGGAGAACGGGATTTGAGAGAGAGGAAAGGAGGGAGAAAGGCGTGACTTGGACTAATACCACCAACTCATCACTGGTATTGTGGTCAGAGAGGAAATGATGATGTGACAACGCCAAACCCTGTGCCTTCATTTGTCTGCAGCCTCCACTCCACTGATTTCTGGAAGGCATGCAACTGATGATGGTGAGGCCTGGAAAGCGACATTTATCTGCCTGACTGGCTCCTTAACGCTCGCAGTTTCCTATGACCCACTCTTAGCTGAATGAAACTCTATGACGTTAGCTGAAATTAAATAAGTAGTTGTCCCGACCATGACACAGCTGATCTGGACGTCTCTCGTTGTTTGGTTTATGGTTTACTGGGCTGTCAACATATAATTTTCAGATCGCTTGTCTTTCTGTCTGTTCATCACTCCTTCATATGTTCGTGTATTTGTTTTTCACTCTGTCGTTATATCTCTTTACCAGTATTTCCTTTGCATTTCCTCCAAGGCCTCCTCTTTACTTCCACCGTTCATTCTTCCATGTAGACCTATTTTTCACACACTACAAAAAGTAAATAAACAAGCGAGTGTTTATTTTCTTCGGTACGAGAGATATCTGCATAGCCGGATAATAACAGTACGTTGGGCGATAGAGGGGAGGTGACCAGTGTAGCTAAAGAAGCATAAGAAATGAATATCAGAGTAGAGAGAGAGAAGGAGAGTGATGAGAGATGCAGGGAATACGTCGTTTATAGGACAAAATTCATGCAGGACTGGCTTTTTCTTGGTGGCCATTTGGGTGGTGGTGGTGGTGGTGGCTTCCTTCATCATCTGATACACCACCATCACCGCACAGGATTCTCTCCTCACACACATACTCATATTTCCCAGCACAGGCTTTCCTCCTGGCCAGGCTTGTATATCCATGTGTGTACTGGAAGTGACTCAGTGTTGATATTTATTCATGCATGTTTGTGTTGCTGTTTATACATAGTGGAGTTGACCAGAATACTTCCGTACTATATAATTGCACCTTGACCCCGTCATTCAAACACGCATTCTCTCTCTCTCGTCATTATGATATTCAGCTGTGGAATACTACTCGTACTGAATATATATATATATATACGCATATGTATGTATGTATGTATGTATATATATATATATATATATGTAGCGTGTCTAGCAATGTATGTATGTGCATGCTAGCGTAAGTGTGCGTGTCTATATATAACCGTGGGCAGCGTGGTCTCCTCCCTGGCTCCTCACACGCCTCACCAGGCCGTGCCTTTAATGGCAGTATTTTCACTCAGCCATAATCATTTCCTGCCGCCAAGCGACTCTTACCTCACCACCCTGCCTTACTTATGGCCAACGCTGCTCATTAAGCTTTTAATTTACACGGCCAAGAGACTCGCTACCATAACTTATGAAGGAAGTGGAAGCGATATGAATATTAAAGTAATTTCCTTGGCATGGCTGGTATCTCAAAAGTAATTGTGTTTTATAACAATATTTTACAGGGGGGATTGTGACCTATACAGGGGGAATTGTGGTCAATATAATTCCCAACCCAGCATGGTGGTGTATTGTTTAATTGCTATTTTTTATACCACCAGACAATTTGATTTAACTAAGAAGGGATCATTCTGATTGTTGGGGTTAAAAACAGTCACCCTTAACCTCCTCATTACGGCAACTTGTCATCTGCCACCGCCAGTATGTTTAGTTAGATATACGAGATATCCTTCCAACTTATTGTGTTACGAGTAGTCTTCATTAACTTTGTCACTTCAGCGATGCCCTTTTACATTTGTATTGTTGCCTACAGAGGGATTTATCTTCTGAAGGAAATGAAACCCAAGACATTCGCTACAGATTTTTTTTTTAATTCGAAATATTTTTGCCATCTCAGCATCAATATCCAAATCCTATTTTCTACCAAGAAAAAGTGTGTGTGTGTGTGTGTTGTTTTATGTATCCGATTCTGATCATGGGCTGCACAGTCTGTCCCGGAGGCCCAACAGTCGTGTGTGCAACGGATCGTGTCACACACATTCACATGCCACCATTTAAGCACCAAAGCCCCTCATCCATATTCAACACATGCTACAGCTGTCTAATTCAGCACCGGTGTGATGGTGTTAGTGATGGTGGTTTTATGACAAGGAAACGCACAAACATTAGAGAATTATCCACACAATGCCTAGGGAAGTTTCAAAGCATCTAATTCTGAATGGAGTGGAAGGGGGGAAAGGTAATAAGAATGTATATGTAGATCAAGCGGGGTGGAAAGAGGGCCTTGGTGAGACTTCTTTTCCAGCCGTAAATCAGCAAAGTTTGAATTAAAGTGATAAATTTATCTTTGGTGGGGCCGGAGGTGTAACGCCCGTATTATTAAAAAATATTGAGCATGTCTCTGGAAAGAACACTCTTCCTTGCGCTAAGGAAAGTCAGACTCTGTTTTTGTTATTATTAAAACAGCAGCTCGGACGTGTGCTTTTGAGAGCCGATTGGTATGCCAACAGCTGCTTTTCGGTAACACTGATATGCCTGCACATATGACCGTGTTCGAATGTCTGGAACAAATTAAAAATTCAACAATCAAAATACCACTGGCATCATTATAGCATAAGAGAACCATCTTTCATAAACATTTTTCCATTTTAATAAAGATATAACATGTTCGAAGATGTATAAGATGCCAGAAATATGATATTATGCTGATGAAAGCCACTGGCTCACCAGTAATAATCAAACGATTTGGGTTTGTTTATGTCATTTGTCGAACCGAGATTATCACCACTGAAGAGGGAAATGACATACTTGTTCTCATCGAGGATAAAATAAAGAAAAACATAATCTTTAATAAAAAGACAGTTGGAGGGATAATTCCAGTAATAATGAGAACGTGGGAGGATATAAGTAACGCCTTGAATGCAGCTGGATTGGGCCCACCAGAACATCCCAGTAAAGCAGAAAAATTTGGCAAAATATGAAAACAAGGCGAGTGTCTATATAGAATAATTCAGGAAAAATGTATTTATTGCTATTTCCACCCCAACTAGTTTTTGTCAATTTAGATGTGTGCCAAAGCTATGCAATGTTACATAATTATGTGCTGTCATGTTTTCTTAAGCAGCTTACACTTCTGTCACTGGGGATTCATTACATGATCTTTAACATGAAAGCTTAAAATCTGAGTAAAATTTTAGAAGCATGAAATTGTACACTAATGAAATTAGACACCTTATTATGAATATGCGAGGATTATTTCCAAATAAAAAAAACTAAGGTTGCAACTGAAGTGGCTTCTCTCAGACAGGCCAGAGTTTGTTAAGCTTAGTTGGTATAAACCCCATAAATGACCCATGAAGCAGTACTGGTACCATTGTTGTGAAAGAAGAATGCCAAGGTTTTGGTGGAAGAAATGCTTTCTTAATGGTTAGGTTCAGTATTTAATTGGCTTTAATTTTCAGATGACATCTTTCTCATTTCAGACCATAATGGTCTCATCTTGGTGGTTAACTGATTTTTTTTTCCTATGTTTTTGTGTGATTTGTTGGTTCATGTGATGGAAATTTCCTGTTGCTGAGATATACCACTTATCCCAAAAGTGAGTCAATTACAAGCCATTTACGGCAGCAATACTTAACCTAACCTAAACTCCAAGCAAATCAGTCTAATCAAAACAAATTTCTGCTTTACCCTAGTGATTTGCATCACATATCCTGAGGAAACCAGAGCAGGAACAAGAGGGCACCTGTTACTTTCAAAGAAGTTGAGGCCAAACAGAATTGCCAGGCAGCAACTTGACTGGTGATGGCTAGAGTAAGTCATGTGACCCATTTCTTCGCTGGCAGATGGGTAGATTAAAAAATGTTATCTCCATTACTACTGATTTCTGGCACAAGTGTCAGAGAAGAACTCTTACTACTGGTATAAAACATTCCCAGAATAAAAAAGTATCAGTTACAGGCTGAAACAAAATTAATACCTTGCAGATTTTCATGTTCATTAACATTTATCCAGAAAATGAGATAAAATGCTGGTGTATATGACAGTGGTAATCAGGACTCAGATTGCAGTTAATCAATGCTGGCAGTGGTTTTCCCACCTAGCTACATTGGCTACGTTAGGGAGGACAATGGTGTGAAATTATGAGCCAACATAGTGTAAAAAGGGGTATATTTTTCATTTCTAGTGCTAGAATATGCAATTTTTCTCATTTAAGTTTCCACTATATGCTTGAAATCCCACTACGTGGGAAGACTATCCAATATACTGGATCATCGGATTTATCGGATCAGGCTTCCCCCAGTAGATCTGTTATAGTGAGGTTCTTCAGTACTGTAAATGGATGTGGTAATGTTACAGTAATTATGTCATGCAACACAGCACAAAACAAACTACACAATGATTCCAGAAACATTAATCTCTCGAAACGGATTGTCTAATGTGATTAAACTTATCGTACACAGTAGCTAAAAATTTTGCCCATTACACAGTGGCTCTATAAACTTTACCCTGCATATCAATGGGGGCCCCCTGGTAGCAATGGGGCCCCAAGAAATTGCTTAGTCTATTTATGAAAGGAAACAACTCTGTAAATATAACAATAATCTTTTATTCCTTATTAAAAAGTAACAGATTTTTTTCAGAGCAAAGAAAGTAGGAAGTAAGAGGAGAAGGAGGGATATTTTTCACATTTGTGGTGGTGGCCTCCCTCCTGAAGAGTTGGACTGCCAAACTGGTAGTAGTGGTGTGATGACCATCATCCACTCACTTGATGTAGTGCTGCCTACTTCTTCCTTAGCCTTTATCATTCTCTTTCTGAACCTGCCCTCCTCTCTTCCTATTTCTCCCATCTTTCCTGTCACTTCTTATTGCTTTTCTTTCCCTTACAGGTGGCTTTACATTGAGTGACAAGCCAAATGGTTTCCTGTAAACCAAGAAACCATTTACAACGCTGGGTGGTAACCATATAACCAAACC
>JAGKTI010022928.1:0-15032 GCA_018397915.1 Birgus latro
TTGGATAGGAAATAGAGATGGGTCATGCTGTGGAAGAATTCCACAACATAAAATGTCTCATCTCGTCATTAGGGCACCAGGCAAATTAGACAGAAAAACATCAAAATAATTTTAAATTCAGTCTTCAGGAAAGCCCTCATGAATCCATTCAGACACTCTCTCCAAACGGAGGTGGTAACTATGAAGGAAAAACTCTTCAGGCAGAATCACTGTCCGTTCTTAGGTAGAGTCATTAAAATGGGTGAGGAGAGAGTGATGTGTATCTTAGCTAACAAGTTCATCAAAATTAACCAACCCACCATGCCCGGATTACAAATCCTTCAGTTTGCAAAACAGAGGGTGTTTGGCTTTTACTACAATGCCCGGAAGAAAGAGTATGGTGTCACATCGCACTGTGTTGGGCTATCATGCTACTGACAGTTACACTGGCTCTGTTGAAGGGGATGGAGGACTTCGAGGAGGAAATAAGACAACCACCAATAAAAGACTAGATGTTTTTTCCCAGTTCTGATAACAGAAATCTTCTTTTATATGACAGTCGGAAAGGAAAGCTGGGTCTACTGAAATGTGAAGTGGGTGAGAAAATAATCAAGGAGTGCATTTATCAAAATCAAGAACTACGGTTTCCATGTGGATGATAATTCATATTTCATAAGAAGCAAGGGCCTGGAACAACATCACATCAGGACAACCACTCACCTAAACTTTCATGAAGCTTTGGAGAGGTTGCTGGATGCTGAATTTTACTCAATGCGCAGTATTTGCAATATGCGAGGTAACATGTGCACCACATAATCTGGAGGAGAAAACTATTTATTACTTCGAGAGAAAAACTTTCACAATCAGTTCTCCTCCCTGGCATAAAGATACTCTGATATTCTAGCAAGGCCAATTGAGCAACCAGGGACTCTTCCACTCCAACCCCAGGCGGAGGTGACGAGAACAAAGGCAACAGGACAGAAGGGGCGGTCAGGTGTGAGTGAGAGGACCACCTCCCAGCTTTAAAAGCTGGGGAAAGCAAGGAATGTAAATGACAAGGAGTTTGATATATTCATGACACCAGCTCAGCTACTCTTAGTTCGGTATAGTAATATTGCAAAATCGGGATTAGGCTCGAAACTCATATGCAGGTAACATGGGAAAATTTGTAATTATTATATCTGGGGTCAAAAACTATCCCTTTGCAATCCCACCAATAAATATCCAGCAAGCTACACCTGCACTAGAAAATTCTGAATGTTTTTATGATGCTGCCCCCTCAGACACTGAAAGAAAAATTCTCATCATCTTAGCTGACCAGATTTTTTTTATGCCCTGCAGAAGAAAACTGTGATTCAGGCTTATACAAGAGAAAGACACTCCAGGAACAGCAAAATAATTTTTATTACACAAAACAAATTTTTTCATGGAAATTTCGAAAGAAACATAAGTCTTAATGTCACTCAATTCTTGTTCCGTAAGATACGTGACTTGCAGCAGGTTAAAACCCTGAAAACATATTTTTTCAGCAAGGAAAGAAGGGGGTTATAGTGAATGGCAAAAATTTTTAAACAAGCCACAAGGAAGGCATAGTTATTTGGTAGCAGACATCGCCCCGCATACATCCGACCTTTTGACGTTTAGATCCCACGTTAGAGGGCCAGTGTAAGAAGAAAAATAATTGCTCAAAAGACTTTAGGAAGTCTTCGAGTACCCGGAGGTCTAAAGGGGGGGAGGTCAAAAATTATACAGGACGGCCAAGCCCTTGAAACCTTGCACCACACTGGCGATGATTTAAGAAAAAAAAAATCTTATTAGGGAGTACAGATTATACCTTACATTTCCTAACTAGAAATTTCTCCGAAGATTGCATGTCCTAGCCCCGAAACCTAAAGTTATCCTAGCATGATACTTCTGTTACATAAGTTATTTGGCAATTTTTGATAAATGCACATGTTTTCTAGTCGTAACCACTGGGGCATTTAGCTGGTTTGCCAAAGTCTGACCTCTAAAGTTGAAAACAGCAACTGTTGTAACGAGGGCGTTTAACCTTTTAGTGGCTGACCTATGATATAATGATCCAAATATCATCTCTTTTGGAATGTAAGACCATATTGATAGTCTTTTTAGATTACAAGCAGAATTTACAGGTAACAAATATATGTATATATATTTTATATGTTTCCAAATTTGGAACGATGGCGTTTTTATGCCCCAAATATTGCCCCAAAAGAAACAATCTTCGTCCTGTTTCAGTTTATTTTTACCTATAGGATTAGAACCGAATTATGCTGCAGTGATTACATTAAACCAAATTTATTTCACTGGATTCTGTGTATTGAACATTAAACACTCTTGAAATACCAAAATTGCAACTCACCACATTCTTATTTACCACATATTTTGTCACGCATTTTACTTTTCGTGAATTGACTCACTGCACCTTTTATGTATTCTCTTTTCACATTTCGTACACTTCAGCCGTGTGTTCTAAATATGCACAGAGTGCATCTGCCTTGTGAACATGTCACCAGCAAGTGATTGACTCCAACATATATCACTGCTTTGGCTGAGGGTGCCGCTGGCCCTCAAGATCTCTTCCTCATCTCTTCAACCCTAATCATGCCTCGTACAAAAATTACTCTCCTGTACTGTAGGTGTGTTATTGCTACTGATGGATCAACAGGCTGGTGAACTAAAGGCAGCTACTTCTGTCATGTTTTGTATGTTTGAAGTTCCATCTCCTCTTCTTCTTTGAAAATAGTCTTGGTCTCTTGGATGCCAACTTTTTGTCACGGACATCAGTCCCTTCCATTCTTTTATTGTACAGTCATAAGAAAAACTATCGTTACCCCCAAGAATGTTCGATGCGAAACTATCGTCAGCTGGGCCATGTGGGTAGGTCCATGCTGTTCGTCCCTCCCCTACGTAGTGCTGCCATATCACAATCCCATTACAAGAGTTAGAGTAATGAGCAAGAGTGAACCATATGGCGGGGAATCATAGGACGTGTTTGCGTTACCCTGAGCGCCATGCCGGGGATTAATAATGAAACTCGGCACGTTAATTATTTTCCTACTATTCAACACTTATTATCTATAGAATACAACAAATAAATTATTTTTAAGGGTATTAAATCTATAGGCATTGACTTCTTTTTAAAAAATTTATGATAGTCTAGCAGGGGTGAACGAGTTCATTTGTTTGCTTTAGATTGGTGGCTAAATGCTTCAGATGGATGTTTCAGACGTCTAGAAGCTGTTTTGGAAGCAGGGCGGTGGGTATACAAAATATTAAAGCAATGAGACTGAACATGTATTATTATTTTCCTTCTACTCAACATTTACTATATGTAGAAAGCAATACATATTATTACATTGAAATTCACTAACTTGGCTTGTATCGGCTGAATTGCTATCATATGTCTGGCATGGGTGCACATAGTTTGCATGTGTGTTGCCAACTCTACTCCATTCTGTTGTAATTTTATTTAATGAATTCGGTGCCGGATAATAAAACGTACTGTCTCTATGCACAGAGGCCAAACGATCTAATTAGCTTTTATTACCCATAGCACAAATTCTAATATCTGTGTCTCAACCGACATTGACGGGTTTGCAGTACAAACTTTCCTGTCCCGTCATTCCACAGCACTTTGTCCTTGTGTCATAATGCATAGCTCTGAAGGATAACGATAATTTTTCTTATGACTGTACAGTCACTCATAAAAAAGTTCGTGGGGGTCCGTGTGTGTGTGGGCCTCTGCAGTCCCCGCCCCTTTCTATACGACGAGTCTGTATACCGACGTGACGATGCAAACACCCATACACACGGCAGAACTGGGACTTGATGTAATAAAGTAAGAAAGGATTATGTTTGTCAATCATATGTTATCGGTAGTCATAATCAGTTCAATGTTGTATGATAAGATATGAAGGTTAGAGTCCTTTCGATGCCTAAGTTTTCATTAAACAAGTGAGCAGTGACAACGGTAGTGCAGGTCGAGATGCAGTTGAATCGTTTCGAAAATTTGCTTTGTATCCACATGAATAATGCTGTAAACCATTAAGAGCTGAACGCACACAGTATCGAACATAAATGTTGTATAGGATATCTTCGTCATATATGCCTCCATATAACCAGTGAAAAACACATCTGAATAATAGGTAATAAAACATTCTTAGCAGACCAAGACTCGAGACAATGAACAGTGAAGCAATCTGAGTTGGCCGAAGTCGTAATGGAACAGCCTAGAGTCAGGAGTTTAAGTTCCCGCTCTGCTGTGGTATTTGAGGTTAAAGCCATTTGTTAATATAGAAATGAAATAGTATATATGCTACACACGAAATCCTCACTGTGCAGTCATTTGATGTCGACCAATTACTTTTTATATAAATACTATACGTCAGATCGCAATATATTGTCCTGCTTCTCGACCTGCACTACCGTCGTCACTGCTCACTTGTTTAATGAAAACTTTGGCATCGAAAGGACTCTAACCTTCATATCTTATCACACAACATTGAACTGATTATGACTACCGATAACATATGATTGACAAACATAATCCTTTCTTACTTTATAACATCAAGTCCCAGTTCTGCCGTGTGTATGGGTGTTTGCATCGTCACGTCGTTATACAGACTCGCCGTATAGAAATGAATGAGGATTGCACCGGCCCACAGACACACGGACCCCCTTGAACTTTTATGAGTGACTACATCTTGATGAGTCACGGCTGGGAGAAGAGCTTGTTGCTTTCTTTCATCACATGCCTTTCTGTTGCCTGAAATGGATTCACACAATCATACTCGTAGTTACTAGCAACAGTCACAGCAAAGTTGTCATTCCACATCACATACACTACAATACCATGTAGAGGTGTATGGTATGTAGGAGGACTGCTGGGCCTTGATAGCAGGCTGTGAAAGCCTATGCCCAGAGTCGGACACATAAAAAAAAAAAAATCCGACTTTCAGTCAAAATATCTTCACTCACTTTTTCAACTTCATTCTTTGTTAGGAGAGGACAGCGTCCTGTTCTGTTATCACGAATGGTTCCACAGGCTTGATTATACTTTTGAACCAATGTTGTCAGTAGTTTGTAGCTTGTGAAAAATTATCAAAGAACACATGTTGGTATGCCCTTTCAAATGGCTGCAACATTATTGACAACACAGGATCCCAGGGGTTACTTACTGTCACCTTCTTTATCACAGTAGATGGATAGCCATTTGCACTACACAGCATTCACGTTTTGTATCCAAAATTGTGTTGTTTCCGTTGTTAGCAGACTCTTGGGATCTGCGTCTGAGACGATTAAATGGTTAGCAATACTCAAGGCAGGGCCAGTGAGCTAATAAATCTTGGGGAAGTCCAGCTGCAGAAAGTACCATCTTGTTTCGGCCTGTAAGGCAGCGATGTAGTAACTTATGTGAAACCTGCTTATCCCTGTATGAACATGGGTAAATTTTATTGGGCAACATGACAACGTTCCCATTTTGGGAATATCTAAAATTTTCTACTGTCTTTACAAAGTTATGCTCTTTTAGTCTATTGTTGATTTCAAGTGGGATAACACTTTCAAAGAAAATACTCAATGTATATTTAGTGAATGATGACTGAAGATTCTAGCAACAAAAAATTAAAGGAAAAAAGGAAGAAAGAAAGAAAACTAGAGTGGTAAAAAATCGTGAAAAGTGGAAAAGCAAAAAGACGTACTAGAGCTAAAAAATATATATATTTTTATTTCAGTATATGTGATTAACTAAACACCAATGAAGTTATTATTGCTATTCATCTATCTATATACCTAGGCTGCTTCCCCCAAGGAAAGGGAGGTAACCGAGGCAGGACGACACACTACCAATTTACTCATCCACTCCAACACATTCATGAGCATCATAGCCAATTTATTATTGCACTAAGGGTAAAAAATCATCAACGAACTGATTTTTTATTACTCTTTATTTTAATGTTCCCGAAATGGAAACGTTGGCACTCAAATGGTTAAACCCGTTCTAGAAGCGAGGATTTCAATTTGTAACCATTATTTTGCGAAAGAGGCACCAAATTCACCAGTACAACAGAGAGGAATTCCTTAATACTTAAAAATATTACTATCGACAGTAATTCATTGTAGGAGATGAAGAGATCGCTCACAGAACACTGGGCCCCGAAGGGGAAAATTTGTACACTGGGCCTAATTCCCTTCTCTAGATTAAAGCCCTGCAGGAAATGGTGGAGGATATAACAATACCCCCCATAGAGGTCTAACATTGGAGCAAATCCCCAAACAAGTGCTCGCCATGAAGTGCCCGTGTTACTTAAAGACAGTTTCACAGCATGTTCACCATCTCAAGACTGGACACACACACACACACACACACACACCAACACTTATGCACTAACCGTCGGGCATAGAGTGACCGTGTCCTTAGTGGACGATGCATCCAAATTCAACAGGGGCTACTCACAACAGAACATGGAAGAAATTTTTGTGATATATAAAGTTACACACAACCAAATTTTACTCACGTAAAGAGCTAAAAACTCAAATAACTAACTCTGACAGAGGTTGATTTATAGAAAAGAACAAGTGCCCGTCAATGTACTGGAGACGTTCTCAGTGAAAATTATCCACTTGTGTGTGAAAAAATGGCAAAAAGAGTATCATGTGAAGTGGGTTGGTCATTCCAAAAGCTAGAATTCGTGGGAGGCGGTAAAAGATCTGAAAACTGTGTAAAATGATCCTCTCACTTTTCCTTTCTGCACAGAGTTATCCTCTTCTTACGAGGGCTAAAACCACCCCAATGAACGAAATATATATACCTCTCTCAATGGCCGCACAATGATACATTTTCAGAAATCTTTGTTACCATCCTACGAGGGAACCTCACCAGACACCTGCGAATTATCGATATACTTTAGATATTTCATAGAGAATTCAATGCTGTACTGACCAAAACCACTGTGCTAGTCACCAGGAGATGTATTCTAGCAAGTCCAAGAGAGGTTGCGATTTTGATGATTTTGTTGCCCTTGGTGGCTTCTTTAATTAATAATTTGCTGCGCGACAATGAAAAAAAAAATGATTTACCAATTTCAAGTCATCAAGCTAAAAGTTTACTACACAAAAAAAACGCACACTAAACCATAACTACCATCGCTTCTATTATCACCCCTCCCCACTGACAATCAAAAAATGACCCATAAAATCCATTAAACGGAACAATCTTAGCACTTTCTGCGGACATTGTTCCCCTATGCACACACACACACACACACACACACACTTACAGACAGTATTGCCGAAACCCACAGGATAGAAAAACTCCACAGCCTGACAAAGATACGAAACTCACAATATACCAGACCTGTAAGAGAAGGATGAGATTTGTTGTTTCCAGAGAACCCTCAAATTGTACATTAGACGTGATGGAAAATCTCCCACCACGGTGGTGACAGCGGCGGCGGAGGGAGTGGTGGACGACGGGGGGTGGGGAAATGGCGGGCAACCAACGTCCTGCATGCGACGCACTTGAATCGACCATCCGAGTGTGCCAGTATGTTCCTGCTCAGCCCCTGAGACAGAATTTCTAGACTGTTGTCAGCATGTACACCAACATCATTGAACGAAGTAATTTTGGCAATCAGTTCCTTAATATTTGTTCAACCTTTTTGCCCTCCAATCATGTAAGGCAAAAAACGATAGCACAGTCTTATAAGAGAGTCCCCTACCGTCGTAATGAAACCATAGCCATAAAACTGACCGATGAATATGAGAAACCAGTATTCTTAAAAAGAGACCAGAAAGTTACTAGTGTTTTGCATTTTAGCAAAATAATTTAATAAATAAACACATGTACAGGGGGAGGTCTATAGTCTAGTGCTGCTCTGACCGTCAACATGAAAGTTCCATTTCATGTCCCCAGCAAAGAGCATTTTCTAAAATTATTCAATGACCCCCCCCTCCCCTTCCCTCACCGGAGGGGGATTGTTAGTAGAAATAATATATTTTAACCTTCACTGCAGGGTTCTGGGTTGTTTGGTCTAGTGGCTGGTTTCACTAGAAAGGTTGCTTTTTTCTATTAAAGAAAAAAAAAAAAGAAGCCTCACCTTCCAGTCTAAGTATTTCGCAGAATATGGGGGAGGTTGTGCTAAACGAAATAAATCTATAGAAAGCTGCCTTAAGACACACAGGATTAGCACTTTGAAGGAGGTTGGAAATAAACTTGTAAATGGCAGGAAGATAAAGGGGAAGAGGACAACAAGAATATTTAAAAACAAAATATGAAAGGGTGAGGAAGGATTACAATCAGAGCTGTGATGGCATCAAGTTAACGGTAAACATTACCTATCCAAGGGAGTGGAATCAGCATTTGCTAATGCACAATTATGTAGCCTTAGTTGTGGAAAATTTACCTAACATTGTATGAGAGACAGATGGACGCCAACATTGCGAAAAAAGTATACCATTTACATTTTACCTGTCAATGCTCCACCTTTAGGTGGGAAATTCACGGATCCCTACGTTGAGTTCAGAATCACACCCATCCCAGATTTCACGGATATTTCCAGTATGAGAGTGAAATAAGTCTTACCAAAGGACACAGTCTTGCCTCTGGAGGGTACGGATGAAGTCATGTTTGCTGGTGGAATCGTGAACACATTACAATACTATTTTTTGGGTGGGTGGGGGGTGGGGGGTGGGGGGTCTTCGATTGAAAACCAGCATTATCACACCATTAACATTTATATTAAACTCCTCACAACACTAACAGTGTTAAAAAAAAAAAAGTTGAACTCTTTCTTGAGTACTGTGTTTTTCATAGAAAAAAAAATGCTGTGTCGGAAGCGCCATTTCTTCGTTGCCTTTCCTTAAAAGAAGGCCAAATTGTAACAGATAGGAGCAAAAGGATTGAATATTACATTCTTATTACTGCTGGGTGTCTCACCATGTAAAAGCAATTTGCAGCATAACATTTATATAACATTAGGGTTGGAAATAGCAGACTGGAATTTTTTCTACAACCCCTTGTAAATGCTAATACGTTCCAGTGTTACATGCAGGCGTCTAAATTATGGATTATTCGAATTGTGCCTCATAGCTCAGCCTCGCATTGAAAAAAAAAAAAAAAAAGCTTTTCAAGCAGAGGTTCATGGACATACTTTTCTCCAAATCGCACTATAAATTCCCTATCCTTTCTAAGAAAAACAATCCCATATAATTTTAGAAATCCCAGTGGAGGAATTACTACACAAACGGCTCTGTTTTGGTCATTGTGGACCTGCAGGTATATGAGTTGGGTCTCAAAATGAGCCCAAATCATTTCCAGCACCTCAGTCATTCTACCAGCAACATTCAGGTAACAGTTCATCTGTCTGCAACATTAAATTGGACACAGTGCATAAAGTTTTGAGGATATATTATACCACATTACAAAGTCTGGGTGTAGAAAACAACGGTCTCTTTACATACAACGTATTTCCTGGAGAAAGAATGGTTTATTCATTCTCGTTTGTGCTCGTACAATTACGGAATACTGTCTCACTGCAAAGAGATCCCAGTTTGATAAAGCTTTAGGCAACCAGACCATAATTATAACAGTATTTTAATTTTTGGCAAACACATGGGTTCATTAGAGAGAATTATGATAGGACTACCCATGCCGATGCGAGAGCCTAAGCACTATTAAATATAAAATATGAATGTCCGTGATAAATTATAATGAGCACTTCGAAAGACGTGGAGGGGAGGGCGCTTATGTTTCTGGATGTTTATATTGCTAATGAAGTTGAAGAAAAGAATTTCAGTAACTCGGTTTTCGATAAAATGCTTTTCTTCGTTGCAAACACTCAAAAACATCCTCATTTAGGAGACTGGATTTTATTTAAAGTAATTACTAGTAGTAAAAAATTGTGCCTGTGACTCATATGGTCTAACTCTCGCGTATATTCCCCTTCCACACAATTTTTAAACACATGGGGTGTTTGGACTGTAATCTAAATAATAAGCATTTACCGTGGGACGATCCTTTTCTGTGTGAAGCATATTCTGTGTACGCCATACACACAATTGCCTCAAAACATCTTTAATATTTCCTAGGGGAAATCGATTTCACATGATTCGCAACAAAGTTTGCATTCAATTATAAAAAAGATTATAAAGTAATTAAATATTTCATTTACATAAAATTACTGAAAATATACTTTTTTTTACCCATATCAGACATCAAGGCAATGCAGAGCTATGTATTTCTACAAAGCGATAGAGGTCTGAAAGTCAAACATAAAGCTACTTTCACTCTACACCAATACACATCAATACCCGTCCACACAAACACACACACCCCTCCCGAATCTACTATGTAACTCATTGGCTGCATGCTCGAGGGGTCAGACAATGTTAGCTGCAACTGACAGACAGACACCATGCTGGAGCATAACCCAACTCCAGGTTAGAACCAATTTTTGAAATTAAGTCATGTGAAAGAAACATTGATCATTATCTTGGTCTTACTGTGTGTGTGTGCGCGCGCGCGCTTCTGTACCCCATCCCTTTCTGTTGTGTCAGTATGAATTTGATTGTACTGTTTTCTTTAACAATGAGTGATGGCTGACACTATGTTCATTTTCTTATTTTTTCGAAGGGGACATGTAATATGCATGAATCAGCTTCACACACCTTTGCCAGAATACATGCTCTCCAGTCGCAGAGATGTACCGCACGCTGGGAACACCAGGTCTCTCTGTGGTGTTTTGTACCAGATTTTGAATAACATCGCACACTTGGTAGATCAAGTTGCTACATCCTGCCTTGACCCTTCTGCGGCAACCACAACCTCCACACCAGACCCTCCAGCTGCCTCCACCTCCACCATCACGACACTCACCACCACCACCACTACCTGCCCACACCAACTCCACACCCATCCCCACCACCACCACCATAACCATCACACGGACCCCGTCCCCACCAACTTGTGTCCTCAAGCAGGGCTCCAAAACTTTCATCAGCTGAACACTCACCCACACCAGTCAATGGCTTCCTTACCCTGCTGTGCGCTTGACCCCATCACCGTCCTGCGGAGTTATAACCAATCAACGCCTCTCCAGAAGCAGGAGTATGAACCATCCACAACCACCACCAACAATAACAATAAACAGCTGTCACAAACAGATGCAGCACCTCCCCATATTTTCAAGCATCACTTCCACCTATCATCAGACCCACAACCCTCCACCTCCACTGCATCACAGCCAACCACTCCACAACCACAACTTTCTACTTCCACACTCCACAACCACAACTTTCTACTTCCACTCTCCACAACCAGAACCACATATTCCACCACTGCCCAAGCCTCATCTGATTGGACTGACATGGTTAAGGGCACCCAAACTTCCTCTCAGTTAGGGAATGAGAGTTCGCTCTGTGAGGAAATCGAGTCGGGGCACAGATGAACTCTGCACAAGAAGGATGTGGTAAAACAGACATTATAAGCGAGTCTGAGGGAAATCTTACTCAGTCTGTTATAACACCTCGAACTGGATATTTCAGACAGCCCTAAAGATGAGAAAATCCCCTATCCCATAAATGACCCCAAATGACTGAAGATGTATTATCATAAGGGCTGTGCATAGAAACAGTGCTAACCGACATTTATAACGAAATTCGTTTTATGACTTATATCACTATATTGACCCTTCTTCTAATGGTTGTGGTTGGATGTTCCATCAAAGCATGACTGAAGTAAGGTTTTGGCCCCATATGCCTTGTCTGGTATGCGAATAGTAACAATGCTATCTCCCAGCTTCCTGGCGCTCTCGTTTTCTGTCAGCCTGGACAGCATAAGCCAATGATAACTCAGCCAGCCGAGTACTGCTCTCTGATTGGATGCTGGACTAGTGAGCAGTGACATCAATGAAGCATTCCCTGACAACATTTTTGGCATCTATTTTAGGTTTTGTGACCACCCTAGATATTTCAGCAATACAGCCATGCCCCGTGACCATCGTGAGCGTGGTGAGAGTGACGGTAAGCCTTTGGGGTTGCCTAGAGGCCTGTTCTATGGTGCTCATAGAGTGTTAAACAATGAAAGTAATTGTGATGACGTTGACGACCCCGATTTTGTGCTCCCTGGTATACCAAATGATAGTGAAGTGATTATGGGATACTGTGGGGGCTAGACTTGGCTGTAAAGCTTTGGCCGGAGGTACGGATAGTGATGGTGATGATATTCCTACACCAGCAAGTTCTAGGATGAGGCCAGCAAAGAGTGTTAAAAAGAATGGTCAAAAAAGGAAAAGCCAGCCAGAAAAGTGGGCCGTGAATATTGCAAAGAGAAAACAGTCTTGGGGAGGAATATTGCCTGTGGCATGAAGAAAGTTATGCCAAAGAGGAAAGTGGGCCCCAAATGCAACACAGGCTGGTTTGAGAATGTGCGTATTGACAGTATTAATGCAATTTTTACAAACTTTTGGGCAATTGGGAATTATGATACCCAAGATTCATATTTCCTAGGACTCATACATTCTGAGCCTGTGAAAAGGAAAAGAACTCAGGCTGAGGTAAGTCGTAGGAGTTAACATACTCCTACAATGTAATTATTGTTGTTATTATTGTTATTGATGTCAATAATCAACCATTCTAGACCGTTCAAAGTAGCTATAACATGGTTTTTCATTATGATAATTATTATAATTATTACCATTATTACTAGTATGAAAGTAGTGGCAGTATTATGCTTATAACCTTCCAGGGAACATTCTCTATAATTTTCATCAATTTTATGTCTATTTACAATCAATAATCAGGTAGAAATTGTGTTCTATGCATTACAACAGGTAAACAACAACAACAATAACTATACTATGCTCTTTTATTATTTGGTGAGGCAAATTCCTCTCAAAGTTTGGCACTAATTTTGACAAATCCACATGATCTTAAACATCCAGTATATTCATAACCATTTTTAAAAAAACTTCAGTGATTTTCACATCGTTGTTTAAAAGCAGACACCTTAAACTACATTGTGATCAAATATGATGACACTGCCATTAAGATAAACAAAATCTAAAGACTTAACCCGCCGAGTCCAACCGATGCACGTCGCTACTTTTTTCCACGGACAGACCCAACGACGTGCATCGTATGTCACTCAATTGCAAGGCCCATTGTGTGCACATTTTTCAACATTCGCGGGTGATTTTTGGTAGGCATATGTGGGAGACCTTCCTCTACCTGCTGTCAAGTGGGGATACTGCATGGCCCCACCTAACCCCCTTCCCCCCCTTGCCCCCACACTGGGCAATTCACCTGTTAGCTGTAACCTGGCCAGTAAAGGTATGTTGCCCCACGGTCTCTCCAATGACGAAATTCACGGTGAAAGTGATTCCTGAGGTGGAGGACAAAGAAACAAAGAAGCTAGAGGTAGAAACAAACAGAAGTGATGAGGTGGTAATGTCGTAAAGGAAGGTGCCATATACTGGTGGGGTTTTGGGTGAGTGAACAATGCTTATAAATGCCTATATTATTGTGTGAAAACCAATATAGACTTGTACTACACATAAATTCGTACCAAATAAATGAAATAAATAAGTAATTTAAAGTGGCTTGAATTAGTTAACGCTTCCATAGTTTGTTTTCTTTAGCCAGGTACCCTGAAAAAGAAGGAAAACGTAAGGCTGAGTGACACCTGTATCAACATATCTAACCTCAGGATCGCGATTTCTCTATGAATTTTCGATGTTTCTCACCAAAAGATAAGGTTCAAGCCAAAAAACAAAAAGTCGAAAATCGGTCGGGATCTGGGGGTAGGCTGGGTAAAAAACCTGTCGGGACTGGACGGGTTAATAGCGGGGAAAGAGCGAGTGTGTGCCTTCTTTGGAATGGATCGGACTGTAAGTAAAACCCATCACGTGAGTAAAATGACTACCGGTAGGTGTTCTGTAAATACATATCCCATTTTGTTTTGCAGGAACCATGAAGCGGGGCTTCCTGCTACAAAAGGTGGTGGAGAGGCAGAGGAAAACTGTTGCCGTCTAAATGTTCTTTTGTTGGGGAAATATGTATCCATTGTGGGGTACGGTATTTGCGTGTGTGTTGTATGTTCATAGCTGTAAGGACAGGCAGTAGTAGCAGTAGTAAGGGTGGTGCTAAAACCTGTGTGACATATAGTTGTCTTATTTTAAAACGCTTCCAGGCAATAGAAGTAGAAGAGAGAGAGAGAGAGACGACAGCCGTCTTTTTTCTGGGGGTTAGCAAATGCCTTTATAAGAGCAGGAATGAAGGAGAGTGAAAACACGCAGATTGTTATATATTAGATGAGTTTATACAATGATTATACTTCGTGTCTGTCAGTAGTGTTACCGAATACATACATCAATCCATCTTAAAGACTAACTGCATTTTAGATCTTAATCTCTTTTCTATGACTACTACATTGGTCACTGCTCCTATGAACTGACTGCATGCATCCCTCCACCACTACGGCTGCGCATAGCACCCGTCTAGCAACCAACTTTCATCCATTTTTTATCCAGCTCTCTAATGCAAGAGTTAGCCTTTACTCCTATTCTTTCATTAATGCAACACGTCAGCTCTGGAACTGTCTTTCTCTGGCTGTATTTCATACTGCCTGTGACCTTCAGCCATTTAAGCGCAGTGTGTCCAGGCATCTCGAAATGAACGGATCTTGAATTTGGCTCCCTGTTGCTATGTTTTTATTTTTTCTTGGATGAACCGGTCTTGCGGACTTTTGGCTTTTGGTTCCTTTTTCTTTGCATAAAAAAGTAAATACTTGTTTGCTATAAAATTTTTAAGGATGATAGCCGTATTATCGCCCGTCTTCAGCAAAGCGAGGCAATATATTTTGTGGTGTGTGTGTGTGTGTGTGTGTGTGTGTGTGTGTGTGTGTGTGTGTGTGTGTGTGTGTGTGTGTGTGTGTGTGTGTGTGTCCGGACTATATGTTGAGGATGCAAGTGAGGAAGTGAGGTGATCCTCTTGATATCAACAGGAACATGATCCATGGAATTATTCGCCTCATCTTT
>JAGKTI010022929.1:0-12739 GCA_018397915.1 Birgus latro
TCTCTCTCTCTCTCTCTCTCTCTCTCTCTCTCTCTCATCAGTGTCTTGTATCTCATTTTTACGTTTTCTTGCATTATCTTCCCCATCCGACCCCCACCACCGACACGACGCTCATTATCATCCGCTTCCCACTCTCATGCATTTTTCATTTGTGGTCATCTGGCTATTTTGGTATTCAACTTTACCGTCCACTTCTCCATCGATGTCATTAATGCTGTCAATCTACCTTTACTTCCTCTTCTTGCTGATTCTCCCAAGGTCTTTCTTCACTGTCAGCTCTTTCGACTTTTCATATTATTTTTATGCAGGAACAAAGGAGCCAAATTCTAAAAGACTGAAAGAAAGTCTCCCTTACAGTGAAAAATAATTACAAATCACCATCATCGTCACCATCATCATGACCTTATTCTTAATCTCAGGATGGGGTGAGATAGGATCAAGAAACAAGGAACGGGAAAGTGCCAAATGTGGAGAGAACTATTAAGAGCATACCCAGTGAAACGGACCACATAATCACTCACACACATCCTTCATACCCTCGGATCTTCGCTTCACTTCACAAGCCTGACGATCTGCTCATATTTCTCTGGCATTTTTCTCGCATATGTGTAGCATTTTTCTCGCATATTTCTGCAGCATTTTTCTTTATAGATTCACTTCGCATGAGCCTACCGGATGGAGTCTAAATCTTTCATCTATCAAGCCAAAAATATGGGTGTCGAATCCTAGTCATGTGCCCCTCCGTATATAATTTATCCAACCAGGTCGGTCCCCTGTCAGTTCCCCAACATCCCTTCACTTCGAGATGCCGGAACGCTCTGTCACTGAAAGCTAGATGTCGCTCGTAGGAAGAAAAAGACAGGGTATGAGAGACTTTTAGAATTGACCCCTAGTTGTATCTGAAGGGCCGAAGATATTGGGTAACTCTAAGATCTTGGCTCAGAGGACGATGTTTATATTTATTCTATCTAAACCATCAGATTATTTTCATTCAAATTAAGATTTTAGTAGTGCAGGGAGTTAATAAATTTCACATCTAACTAATCTCCCATTCTCAGCCAAATCGTCTGGATATGGCAAGATTTAATTAGAAGTAGGTTCTCAGGTTGAAAGGAATAAAAAGATGAACTGAAAGATTGTGAATGGACGAGTTCCGCGTGCCCGCCTTAGAGGCAGGTATGCAGTCTGATTTTAGAACTAAGTGTTCGGCGTTTAGTAACAGTGAAAATAAATATGATGCAACATTGTAGCGGCGATGGACTGAAGCAGAAGGGGATTATTACAAGACAAAGGGAGTCGAAAAAACGGAAACCTGGGAAATGGGCTACTAATATTGATGGCTCTGCAACAATGGCCATATTCCTGTAAGCTCCTCCTCCTCTTCCTCTTTTCATCACCATTATCTTCATTACGTACTAAATTTTCGACTTTCGTTTTTCCCTTCCTCTTACATCGCTTCCAGTATCATTTATTCTCCACCCTAGTTTCAGCACGAAATCTTTTGTCTTTTTCTTCATTCTGCTTCTTCTCCCTCTATCATCATCACCGCTTAAAATTCTTCAGCTGTATAATTTCTTTCCTTCCTCCTCCTCTTCCATCATCATCTATTATCTACCTCACTTTCAGCTTTAATGCCCCTCCTTCAGTTTTCCTTTTTCCTCCCCTCCTTTTTCCATCATCATCATCATCGTTTATAATTCTTCATCTCTACCCCTGTTCTATTTCTTGTTTACCACCATCTTCTTCTTCCTGTCATACTTTAATCTTTAACCCTCCTGTTTCTTCATCATCATCATCATCGTCATCTCTATTATTATTTTTATTATTATTATTATTATTATTATTATTATCATCATCATCGTCATCATCATCATCAACATCATCGCTTCCCCATCAGTACTTCAAATCCATCTTATTCTTCTCTTCAGTTAATTCCATTCCACATTCCCCTCTTCCATCATCATCATCATCATTACCACCGCTCTTCTACTCCACTTTCAGCTCTAATTCCCTTTTTTCTTTCTTCTTCTCTCTCCATCATCATCATCCCTTCGTCCTCTTCCGTCAGGCTCTGCTTATATCAGTATTAATTCTTCCTCCACTTCCATCATCATCATCACTTCTCCCTTACCCCACTTTTCCTCTCTCTCTCTCTCTCTCTCTCTCTCTCTCTCTCTCTCTCTGTGCGTGTGCGTGTGTGTGTGTGTGTGTGTGTGTGTGTGTGTTCACGTCATTATCTTTTTTCTCGTCTCTTCTTTGTCTAAGTCTCATCTTTCCTGTTTTCCAGTGATTCTCAGCTCTTCCTTTCCTTCCTCTTCCTCCTCCTCCTCCTCCTCCTCCCTCCTTCTTTCTCCCCGGTTTTACTTGTATAATTTTCCAGTTTTATTACTCCTCTCCTCCTCCCCCACCACCACCACCATCATCATCACCTCTTCCCCACTCTGATAATTCTTAACTTTTTCTCAGTTCTTCATAATCTCCTCCTCGTGTTTCTTCCAGGATTCGCTTGAATAATTCGTCAGTTTCTTACCCCCCAAAATCCTCTCCTTCTTGTCTTCCATCTCCATAATTTCTCTCCTATCCTTTTTTTGAGCTATAATTCTCTTTTCTTTCCTTCTTCTCCCTTCATCACCATTGTTTGTCTGTAGTTTCCTTTAGGTTCTAATTTTCCTCATTTTTAATCCCATCTCGAATGCTTTAGAGTTCCCTTCTTCTTCTTATCTCTCCATCATCATCATCGTTTCCTTATTCCTTTTTTCAACCCTTGCATTTATAATTCACAAGTTTTATTTACTCCATCATTCTCCTCTCGTTCCCAAGTATCATAAATCTTCCCCTCTTCATTTTCCCATTCCACCATCATCGCTTTTTCGTCTCATCTCTTCTCTCACCCTCACCACTGTCATTGCTTCCTTGCCTCTCATCTCCTCCCTCTCACCACCACCACCATCACTTCTTTGTCTCATCACTTTTCTCACCATCATCATCGCTTCCTCGCCTCTCATCTCCTCCTCTTTCTCACCACCATCATCATCCCTCTCCCAGTTCCTCCCGCGGCGTCCAGGTCCCATTATCAGACCGCAGCCGGGCGCCCAACAAGATCTGCTCATTAGCCGTGGAATTAATGAGGCCCCGTCCGATCTCATCTCAGCCGCTGGATCACTTAGTATGCTGGAGGAGCGCCAGACCAGGAGGCTGTTCCGATGTTTTGGGGTAAAGTCGGTGTTATCAGGGGACGGGAAGCTCTGCAACTCCCATGCTTCCCCTCCTAACCTCCTCCTTCCTTGTCCCCCTAACCCTCCAACTCTTTTACCCCCTCCCCCTACGTCCCCCGCCCCGTGTCCCCCCCCCCCCTTCGCTATCGTCCATGCACCTGCTGACAACAAAAGAAATGGGTAGTTCGAAAGAGATGTTGCCAATTTTGCTATCGCGGTCCAAAGTGGGTTTTTCTGTAGTACGTGGGAATGGTCGATGTGATGTGATGCTTAAGGTTCTTTGGGGGGGAACAACGATGCTCATTAAAGGAAACGAGCCCTTTTATTTCAGCAAACATTTAGTCGCCTCCCGCCTGTGAGATCCACTTCCAGGCTGATGAGCTGCAGTTCGAATTATGGGCGGAATCACAACCTCAACCAACCACTGTCTTTCACCAGAGAACTTAACACTGAACTAATAACATTCACTGAATAGAAAAGTTCTTTGTACAGTAGGAGGACACCCAATTTCCGTAGAAAAAAAGAAAAGAAAAAAGCAGGTATCATTAAACAATTCACTGCATGGTAGAAAAGAACTTAGCTTGTAAAAATGGCTTTCTACTAGATATATACAACTTCCACTGTGAGGTCGGTAGCGTTCTTAAGTAACACAGTAATTGCCCACTCAGACGGCTTTGTTTATTAAGAAGCGGAATATCAGGGCATGGGAAAAGGGAAGTAAAGGGAATCACGGTGTAGGTGGTAAACGCTGGTGGAATATACAGTAATTCATATATGCCGAGTACAATGACGATGCTGAGCTGCTTGCTAACTATGAAATGGACGTCTGTATATTGGTTAAGAGTTACTGTATGTTGGTGTTTGTAATGACAATGTCCGAAAATGAATGAAGACAAAAAGATCAAAATGGTTGCTGAGAGAGGAAGTGGCTCATATGTGTGATGTGTTGGAGGAACACGGTACAGTAGGCAACTATACAGAAAAAACTAGGGAGAGGCTGGTGGTATATTTTAAATGCTTGAATAATTAGAGGACTATATGATCCAAGCTGACCTGGCATTCTGATGAAAATTCACCCACTCTCTAATATTTCCTTGACTTCAATTTTCCTGTAGGGCTGAAAGGGATCTATCTATCTATTGCCAGACATCTTAATCCCTTAAGGGGTGGCCACAAACAAACTGCCTCCATGTCTCCTTGTCCCTTGCCATTTCACTACCCTCCCAACCCCCCGGCTCACACCCCCTCTCTCATATACCTCTCAACTCCATCCCTCCATCGCATCATCAGCCTCCTCCTTCCTCTCCCCCCCTTCATCTCACTCACATACACTCTCTTCGTTAGTCTCTCGCTCTCCATCCTCTCCACATGATGGTGATGATGATTATAACAATGATGATGATCATGATGACAAGAGTGAGGTTCATGACAAAATGGGTTATCGCAAATTAATATTTTCTTTTTGGTTATTTATGCAATTAATGACGATTTTGGAAAGATATTTAACACATGAAAATATTTCGGTGTCATATGAAAAAGACGCTAAACTCATTTCACTTTAAACTGATCTAGATTTTTGTCCCATTGTGGTTTATTTCACACAGCTCAATGGCAGATTAAGACAATACTATGACTCAGCTTCCTTTCCACAATTTTTTTTTTTAAAGACTACCACCATAATCTAGTGTCAGTCTCTTGCTACAATTCAATATTCAAAATAAAGAGATGGCAATTTTAGTTAAAGTGAAGAAAGTATATTGTTCCTCCTTTAGCGACGAAAATACGAACCTCAGTAACGTGTGGGAAGCCAGGCAGACCCAACCACCTGAATTCCCCAGAAGGGTGTAAAAGTGACTGGACCAAACTATTATCGTAAGCACGTTTTCTGACGCCACTAACAAGGCTTAAATATGCGTACTAACCCCTTTACTGTCCTGTAAGTCGGTGTGGCTTTAATTTTTGTGGCTCCCAGACGATGTTGTTCATTCAACATCTCTTGTAGTAGAAGTAATAGCAGTAGTCCTAGTAGTAGCAGTAGTAGTAGTAGTAGCAGTAGTAGTAGTAACAGCAGTAACAGTAGTAGTCGTAGTAGTGGTAGTTGCACTCACAGGCTCATCTGGATGTGAACCCGGTGGACTCAAGGCTGAAGTTCCCTCCTTTTGGTGGAAGGGAGGGAGTTGAAGGGCGTTTGCATAACCGGGCAGTGGAGCTGCCCGGATATGTCTGTGCCAACACGTGAAGGCATTCCCCTCCAGCACTACATTGCTCGTAATCAAACGGGGTTTGAAACAATCTACTGCCCCTTGCAACATGAGGACGTATCTTTTCATCTTATTCTTGATACCACCAGACGATTATATTCTTAGAGATGTCATTAAGAAAGAAATTTAACCACTTCAGCACTATGATGTGTTTTCTGTATAAATCCTACTATCTCCAGACGATTTTACTCAGCTTAGGAAAAAACCTCTAGCTGTGATGGAGTTAATGAGTCTTATCTAACCACTCCACTTTGAAAGGACTCCCCTAATCTAGGTAAATTTGTCTGAGGGTGGCAAGAATAAAACAAGAAATTAAGGATTCTAGAGATTAAAATAAAAGACTTATTTTGCAGGCTCTCAACACGTCAGTACAGTAAGGGACAAAATTCTGCCTACTACTTCACATCCTCTCCTTCTCACTCTCCTCTGTCGGCTATTATTCCCTAGATGAGAGAAGCTTCGTATGTGTCTCTCCCTATAGATAAATTCTCTTTGAAATGATGCGTCAGGAAGGGAAGTGACGAATATACCCAAAGTGTGAAGCAGACGTAGTGTAATGAACTGTAATGGTTCTCGCTGATGTGATGCGTCAGTGAGGGAGGTGAGAAACATGCCCTAAGTGTGCGGAAGTCACAGTTGGATAGTAGGCGAATTTTCTGTCCCTACCCGTACAAACAATTAACGAAAGATCATGCCCAGATTACCACTGAATTATGTGGCAAACGCAGACCATCATTTGCCGTCCTAAAATTCACTTGGCCGTCAGAAATGGTGCCTGGCAATTGTCCCGCGAGGTAAGAGGAGGCGCGAAAGTCAAAGCATGTCATTAGAAGCGTTATCCCCAGGTACTCAGATAGTGCAAATGGCTTATAATGAACAATGACTGAGGGCTTGATGGTAGGTTGTCAGCTTCTCACGGCAAAAACTCACCCCTGAGGCACTTCACTCCAATGACACTCTTTAATTCTCGTAATCCCCAGACGCTTTTAATCATATTTAGGAGTGACTTTTAGCATTAAGGAGGTTTGATACAACCTTCCTCAACACGTTCAGTACAAGATATATTTTCTGACTTAATATATTCGATTAGATATAACAGTAATACCTTAAAAAAATAAATACGTCATTGAACTGCAGGAACTACTGTCATTTTAGACGTCATCCAAGGGTACTCACGTAGTGCAAATGCATCACAATGAACAACGACTGAGGACCTGATTGTGGGTCGTAATTTTCCCACGGCAAAAGCCCAGCAATTTAGCCATAAAGTCGTGTGGCTGGGACGGGCCGAGTCAGTTCATTAACGGAAACGTAGGTAACGTTTCCTGCAGACATCACACCGTATAATTTCTCCACCCACTGAGGAGCTGCATCCGCAGTTATCAAGTACCTTAAGCAATTTGCAGGATAAACATGTCTTGAAAATATTCTAATATTAGAATTTATTTGGCTTGATATTTTCCATTCTTTTCGCTTGAATATTCACTCAAGCAGTGGATTAGTTACGTCTCAACAAATGGGGGGAGGGGGCAGGGTGGTGCTATGCCCTATTCCCGGGGGGGGGGGAGGTCCATTAGGCTCACGTTGTAAATGTGTTAACTCACTTTAAGTCAATTCCACATCAATGCTAACAACGCTACATGCTTTTAAGATGCCAAGCATAGCAGGAGGTGAAGCTGTACACGATTTTCAAAATATTCAAATCAAAATTACAGAATATGTGGCTTCAGACTGGGAGTGATTCTTGCAAAACGTATGTGTAAATGATGCTGTGATTTGCTTATGGCGAAAACTGGTTAATATCCCCTGTAAATCCGAAAATTTGTTACGATCCCCTGTAAATCCTTTGTAAATCCTTTCCCTGTGAGGCTGAGGGTGGGCAGATGGGCGGCCGTGGTGAGAGGGAGAAGGGGATGTTTTTGTCGTGGTGCTGCCTTACCAAAATGGGCACATAAGTGATTCAATTGTCTGCCATTTACCCCTCGTAGCAAGGCATTAATGGTGGTTTGACTTGGCGAGAATCTAACGTTGCAAGCTTCTACCTCCAGCATCCACCTGTACCCTACGCAAATTTCCATATATAAACTAGTATTATAAAGAAAGCCTCGTAAGTCTGTATTCTTGTGAGGTAAGGAAGCTCCCAAACACCTCTTCCTTACCTATTTATTCCTGGATACAGCTGGTTAACATCAATTTGTATTTTACATGAACTGGATATGGTGGCATTTCAATGACACAGAAGAGGGCAGCAAAATGTAATAAGATAAATCGCTTAGGAGGAGGTGTTGGGGAGCTTCATTAACCGACGAGAATACGGGCCTTAATTCAGTATCCAAAAAGGACTTAAATTAACAAATCGTTCTTCCTGCAAAACAAATCTTACCCATGACAGGAATATTATCGCGGGTTGTATCTTTTCTGCAGGAAGAGAAAGGAAAGGATAATTCTGAATCTTTCCAAACCTCGTTCGTCCTACAAAGACAAACCGAGTCATGCGAGGGAAAATGATCGTATGTATATTGGGAATCTCGCCAAAGTCTCTCCCAGTCTCCCCTTACAACGGCTGAGGGGGAGACTAACACGCCGGCAGGGAGAGATGGTATCGGCCTTATCAAGGAGAGATAACGCGACACCTGACAGCAAATGGCATGGGGTGTGTGTAATAAGGCATAGTTAGCTAATTGCACACTAATCAAGATAAGAGGACTAAAACAAGCTACTAAGGACATTAACTGGGCGATAACGATTACTGATATACCCAGATGATTATTTAATAGGAATAATAGCCAGACATACCTCACTAATAACCCTTCATTATTGCAAAGGTAACTAAAATAACTACACACACACAATATAAAACTGGGATAACTAAACGTCTGTGGATGATATGGTGACACTGCAACGTCATTATATAAATCTTAAAGTTTTTCACGACATCATAATACCAATTTGGTATTATAAAGGCAATATAAATAACTATAGACACAGAAATTAATAATATAACTAAATGACTGTGAATGATCTAAGGACACAGCAATATCACTACATTAATCCCTTAAACAATAATATATATTTGCTTTCATGTAATTACTATTCCTAAATAATAAACCATTGAATAAATGAATTAAATATCATGTAACTCAGTCAAAAAAAAAAAAATCGAAAGGGCGAAGCTTCTCTCTCTCTCTCATGCTTGTATTGCTATCTCCAGACGATTTGAATCAGCTGAAAAGATACTTCGAACTGGAGGGGTTAGATACAGCCTTCAATACCTCCTTCACCAATAGACTTCCCTAATACACTGAATAAAATCGTCTGCAGGTAGCAAGAATAGTGAAAACATACTTAATCGCACTGAAGCGGTCAAACTCACTTACGTAACACCTTTTCACAACCCCAGCCATAAACGTTCTTGTCATGCCACCTTTCCTTTTTTGAACACACACTTTTACACCTTCATCAACACGACGTCATAGCTCCACTATTTTTTTTTTTTTTTGCAAATATCCCTGTTTCTTATCACAGGACATACATCTACGTAACTCCATATACTTTACAACGGTTTCTTTTCCACTGTTAACAATCTTATTTTTTTTAGTCATTCCACTGCAATGAAATACGCTCACTAAGTCACCTTCGTACGGCCCTCTTGCAATGTCAGCTACTACTACTACAACTGCTGCTACTACTACTACTACTACTACTACCACTAATAATAATAATGACGACACGAAGTAGGCTAACTTTTATCCCCAACTGTAGCAGAGCACAGGTGATCGGATCGGCTATTTTATCCTACCCTCCCCTAGTCACGAAGACGATAGCGATCTGCAGGACAAGCCCCGTGGCCGAGATAGCCCCCGGCACACCGATGTATGTGCCGGTTCCGGATATTAAGAGTTTTTTCAGTGGAGGCGGCCGTCCGGAACGATGCCGTGTATGTAAGTAGCAGTGCAACCTGAAACCCAAGGAGCAGAAGCAGCGACAAAAAGTGGACTCATTCTCGATCGTGGGGGTTAGAGAGTATTGGTTTCACTTTTGTTTGCGTGGATATTCAAGGGAAAAGCTGGAAGGGCGTTTTCACAGCCAAGGAGGGAAAATGGATTTACTGAAATCTCTCTCTCTCTCTCTCTCTCTCTCTCTCTCTCTCACACACACACACACACACACACACACACACTAAAGCGATAATATCAGGAAACAAAACCAACAGTATCCACTCATCAGATAACACCACGCGCCTCGCATGATCCCGCTCAAGTATAATAATTTCTCTTGACACAAATAAGAGGCGGTGGGCAAACACAACGAGGAGTATCACAAGACAATTACCATCAACACATACCCAGGCACCATCCCCTCACCATATCCAGCTCACGGGGACCAGGAAAACAATGCAGGGGAAAGCGTAATTTGGGGAAACGCTGACAGATTCGCCTTTCTCTGTTAAATTTGCCATCTTAATGTTTGGTTGTGAAGGGAGTTATGTTTTGTTATGTTCTGAGAGAGAGAGAGAGAGAGAGAGAGAGAGAGAGAGAGAGGAGGGAAGGGGGGAAGGGTGTTGTCTATCAAGGTACTGCGACCTCGCGTTGTCTGATGACCCCGCCTCCCCTCCATCATCTCCCTACACCACGCCACACGCACATCCACTACACCACACACTATCACCACACCACACCACACTATACGCACGATCACCACACCACACCACACTATACGCACGATCACCACACCACACCACACTACATGCACTCGCACCCCTCCACACCACACTACAAACACTATCACCACACCACACATAATACCATACTACATCACACTCACTACCATCATGACCTATATACTGTATGTACATTAAAGAGACAGGAAGGAGACGACTCTGCCTCCCCTTCATCACTAAACCACACCACAGATCACATCACATGCATAGCCTACCACACCAACGCATACCACATCACAGCACACCACACCAATCTACAACACACCACCACACCCACCACTATCATTTCCCATATACATTTAAGAGACAGGTAGGAACAAGCCCCTACCAATGTCAACCAATAATTATTCTGCCATTTGGTAACCTCTGCCATTTGCTTCTTCCGGATGATCTTTAAGCTTTACAATCCGATGACGTATTTTATTTTAGTTCCTCCAGATAATCTTACTTATACTAGGAGGGACTTTCCTTACTTGGAGATATAGTTTTCCCTGACTGTTCGCTACCAAGGTCTCCCATCGTGTGAATTAAATCGTCTGGAAGTAACAAGAGTAAACTAATATGAATAAGGCGCCATGCAAATTTCCCCTGGGCTGAATATTCCTGTATGGGACTGGCACGAAAATAAAGATATGATCGTAATGAAAGGATTGAGCCAGTCTTGAATTCCATCTCTCTCTTTTTTCGTTACTAAAATCTTCGCTACGATGACGTACTACTGATTCTACCTAAGCTACCACTAGACGATTCTCTTCAAGTTACAAAGGACCTCTAGTAACGAAGGACTAAATCAAGGCTACATCTATCTCTCCAATTCTTAATGTCTCCCTTGAGCAGAACAAAATTATCTAAGTAGCATAACTATGAAAACGACGTCCTTGGATTGAAGGGGTTATGGGTTAACTATTTATCTTTTTTTTTTTTTTGCCCCCTTAAGGGTGTTGGAGACAGGGAAAAGGCTAATCAGTTCCGACATTTAAGGCAGGGGTAACACCAGCCTCCCTTGTCCCTGAGAAGCATTATGTTAACGAGGAACCCAAACCATCCCTCGCATAAAAACCCTCTCTTCATTAAAATGAAGGAGATAATTCATTTATCTTTCCCCCTCCTCCATCACACTGGCCTCCATTTCTCTCATATCATGCAGGTTCCCAGGCCTGCAGCCGTATGACAAAATCTCGCTTTTTTCCACAACTTTCTCTTTATTTTCCAGGGCGTCATCATTTGCTGAGCTCTCATAGCGAGTCCCAAGTGGCTGTCGAGAGTGCACACTGCAAATATTGTACACCGACGCTGGCTTCAACACCTGTACGTAATATGCATGGTGTTGTACACCGACTCGTACATTACTGTATTTATAGATTGTGCGGTGTACATCTCTTCTTGTATAATTAAGAACACACGTACATACAAAAAAACACACATACACATACAACACATACACATCCCCTCCACACACACGCACACGTATCATACTATACAAACTATAAACAAACACACAAACAAATACCGTACACAAACAAACAAACAGTGGCAAATCCAGGGGAGGGGTGGTTCGGGAAATTTGACCCCCTCCCCTCCATTATTCGTATGTGGACAATTTTTTCCCCACAACAAATATACAAAATAATTATATGAAAAACCGCAGTTCACGTTTCAAAATTCCTTACCGTATGAATCTGACTCTACTGATGGAGCTTTGTAAACTTGTATCATGCATATATTTTTTACTACTATAAACATAAAATGCATGACTAGCTTCAATGGGTAATAAAAAGGAAAAAGTTTTGGACTCTCTCCTTTCAAGAAATTATTGCTCTAACCCTTTACAACAACAACGACAACAACAGGAGGGCAGACAGACATAAGGCTGAGGGCAATAATCTCCCTGCAGTCTTTTTTTTCTTGAACAGTTATGAAACTATCGCAATATTCTGAAAAATGTTGGTTTACAAAAATAATATCACTTGCTTTCGAAAATCAGTGCTCAGTTTCTCGAATTTTACCGTCACGAAGTGGATCATTATTTATGTCAGCAATTGTACAGCAGAACACACGACTGCTGATACATAAGCCCTGCACAGTTACGCCGCTTACACACACACACACACACACACACACACACACATAAAAGCACAGCACAGCACAGCAGAAACAACACAGCAACCCAACCAACGACACCTGACATACAGGCCGAACACAGTTCCACAGCAGTACCGGCCTCCTTGAGCATCGCGGAATGGGAAATAATCGAAGGCGCAAGTGGCTTTAAATTCGCTGTTTTATTTCCGAAGGGGCGTCAGGCACCAACACTTACCGCCCTCAAGTGTCCACGTATTTTGCTTGCCGAACGGGAAGGCGAAGAGGCCACGGTGCGCTGGTCACGTTCCTGCCGTTCACTGTGACGCTGCACTGAACCGACGCCGTTCCTCTTACCCGGCACACAAAAAAGACGACAAACTTTCACTTCCTTTCCTTCATTATGCGTATCATAATTTACACACACACACACACACACACACACAAACACACACACACACACA
>JAGKTI010022930.1:0-15030 GCA_018397915.1 Birgus latro
CATCTGTCAGACCTAATCTTGGCAACCTCCTCATGTAGCTTTGGCATCTTTTGTATAGAGTATACATCCTACATATAAAGCAGTATCATTCTTTGTGTGTAACGTTGCCATTACTTGTATTTATTGTTGCCATCCCTCATAACGTTGCTGTCTGTCGTGTGTAATGCTGCCATGCCACATAATGAAGGATTTCCTGTGACAAGGGCGAGTGTTCATTTTTATAGTTTTGAGAGAAATGTGTCTGAATGGCATTACCAACATTCTCATATAACTTTGGATGCTGTTGCCACCCTTTTGAAGGGCTAGATTTGCCTGGCTTAATATACGATACAAAAATTCACTTGGATTGGCTTCTCAAATCCATGGAAAATAGGAATTTTTTAGGATTTTCACAAATGCATAAAGGTAATAAAAATGTTATCTTTACACTCTAGTAAATTATACTAGTTTGGTTCTTGAAAAATGTGTTGAGAAGGGTGTTAGAAAGATTTAATTTTACTGACCTCTGAAAAGTACCTTTTTTTGAAAATCACATATATACTCTGTGGTTAAATGAACAAAGTTTTGTAGAAGTGTCATAACATTTTCATCCCATATTTACAAAGATTTTCATAGCACATATAAACTGTGAAAGCATAACTTATAATTTATACAGTATAGTGTCATTATCTTATTGACAAATGAGTAGGTAGTACTGTTCATGTAATAATGAATGGACTGAATAGTATTACATCCTTTATTTATATCCGAACTGTTTGTACATACGTTCGTACACAAACACTGTAATCACGCCATCATGCATCCTCATAAGTATTCCCAATACAGTATTGAGGGTGACTGTGGTATGTCAGTTGTTTTTAATACTGGGAACTAAACCAAGTGCCTGTTCCAGTTACAGTACTTCCTTCCCAACAGTTGCTGGAAGCTTTTTTGTTTCGTTTTTGAACGCTCCAACATGCTTGCAAGCATCAGCCTTGGTCACCTAATGGCGGGTGTCCATGCTGCTCGATCTGTCGCAGCCTCCCTGTTCAGTTCCTTAACCTTGAGGTCACGCTTAATTGCCTCGTTCATCGTCTTTCTGGTCTACCCCTCGCGACCCTACCCTCAATATTAACTCTTTTCACTTTCTGCACCCAATTAACATCCCCCATCCTCTCCACATGCCCAGACCATCTCAGTCTACCTCTCCTCATCACAGCACCAATACATTCCAGTCCCATCCAACCTTTCAACTCTTCCATCGTAAACCCAGCCCCCCCTGGCCTTACACGCAGGGACGTCCTGCACATTCACCAAATCATTGTCATTTCTGTACGTTTGAGCCTGCGAATATCCTCTTCCTTTACTGTCTAGGTCCCACCACCACGCAGTATCACACACATGCCGCTCACAAAGATGCCTTAGCACTTAGGAAGAGTCCTTTCAGTGTCAAGAGAGGCAGTGGCTCCCAGAACTTCTTCCAGCCACCTCTCCCCCTAGCCACAGAGCTAGCCCCAGCCCCACCTCCAGCACATAACATGTCTCCCAAATAAAAAAACTCTTCTGCACACTTCAGAGACTCACAGGAAGGTTCAATCCTTTCATGCCTGGCTATCTCCATTTGTTCTCTCCGGCACACTGCACACATAAAATCAGTGTTATCTCGCAGTCTACCTCTAATACCACTACATCTCTTGTGCACCCACTTATCACAAACACTGCACAAGATGGAATTACTTCCCATGCCCTTGTGGCAAATTGCACATGGCCTGTCTCATATTTGACGGTACTGCCACCAACCCTAGATATCATCACTTTTGTTTTAGCTTATCTGCATTTACTCTTAACCCTTTTACCGCGGGGTTGTCAGAGGCGCACCATGCCCATCCCGCGGGGCAAATCCGCGCTCCGACTGACTTTTTAAAAATATTTGTCAAAAATCACTTATTAGTCCTAGAATATTGTAATTACATATGCATATGGCACATACCTTCAGCTTTCTCATGGGATGTTTTTTTTAGCACTCGTTGACTACCGTAGGACTTGTGGAGATTTCTGAAGTTGGGTAATTAAGTCCCCACTTTACACTTCCCGACATCCCGTAATATGAATACCACTGCCTGATATTAACACTAGAAACACTATTTAATGATTTCCAAGTAGTTTGGAATCCATACTCCAAAAAAAAAAAAAGCGTGAAAGCAATGTAAAATACGAAAGCGTATGAGCCTCCCACTCGCCGCTGGTATTGTCATTTCTTATTCATATACACACTCACACTTTATTACACTTATATATATCTACAGTCCTTTACTGCTTCCCACACGATGTTTAGTAGGGGTAGAGGTCACAGGGCCTTTTATAATGGGCGCAAAAGCGGCAGAAATGGAGGGGCGCGACTGTGACGTCCTTACACATTGAAGGACAAGAGTGAACTGAATATGTACGTATCTCGGTAGCCAAGAGTTGAAAATGTCAGCTGCTAATGTATATGCTAAGAAATAAGTTGTAGGAAATCTAGACAATACATAATAAATTAGGTAGTTCCAGGTGAATATAAATATCACTCAGGCTTCTCCCTTCCTTTCTTCTATACATTTATATTACGAGAATAGCTCATATGGCATATTTCACGGGGAAAACAGCTGGGGAAGTTAGCGAACGAGTGCAGGTTGGATGTTGCCAAGTGATAATTATCCAGTTTCAGGTGTATGGCACTGTCAATTACCTTGCTGATAGATGATACAAGTTACCACCTGAAAGCCCGGGCGAATTCAAAACAACACAAAATCACAAAAATGATGCCCCGCGGTATGATCCATTGCGCCCAAGCGTCACGGAAGTGACGATAGGCTGTTAAGAGTTCAAGTACTTGTGCCCCATACCATCTCTCCACTTCCTAAATCTTTACTCCGCCTCCCTTTCATTCTCTGCAATCAACACCAAATCATCAGCATACAACATCTCCCATGGGAGTCCATTTCTGACGACAAACAAGAGGGCTTCAAGTGCCATGATAAACAACAAGGGAATCAAAACTGGGATCAGAAAAAGAAAGAAAAAAAAAAATATGAAGTGTGTAAGAAGATTTGTAATACTGAGAATTTCATCTAGATCTTTGACTACTTATGACTGAGTTTCCTTGTAAGAGAATTGATTTTGTGGGTATCTACCAAGAATGAAGCCACACTTCATTCTTATGGCAATAACTCCCATAGTTGACGTTATCTGTTTGTGATCACAACGGATTGGGTAGCATATTTACAATAGTCGAGCACCACCTCTTCTCCTCTAAACCTCACCTTCTCTTTCTCACTGAGACTCAGCTGTCTGAGGCAACTGACAGCAAACCCTTTTCTGTATCCTCCTACTTTCTTTATTCTCGTTTCAAAGCCAAAGGTGGCTGTTGCATATATGTACGCAATGATCTATCTTGCTCTCGTGTTCCTGAACTTGATTCTTCTGAATTCTCTACTCTCTGGCTTCGGCTTTCCTGTCATTCTCTGACTAAATATATCTGTGCTGTTTACTTATCTCCTAATTCTACTGACTATCAAAAATTCTTTGACCATCTTACTTCTACGATGGAAGACATTCTATCCATTTCTCCTTTCTCTGAAATCTCCATTCTAGGAGATTTCAATGTTCACCACCACCTTTGGCTCTCCTCTCCTTTCACTGATCCACCTTGTGAACAAGCCTACATCTTTTCTATCCTTAATGACCTAGAGCAGCTTGTACAGCACCCTACCCGTATCCCTGACCGCCTTGGAGAGAGTTCCAACATACTTGACCTTTTCCTAACAACTAATCCTTCTGCTTACACTGTTAATCTTTTCTCTCCGTTGGGCTCCTCCGATCATAATCTTATTACCTTAACATGTCCAATCGCTCCAGTACGGCCTGTGGACCCTCTAAAGAAACGTCGCCTGTGGCACTTTGGAGCTGCAGATTGGGAGGCCCTCAGGCAGTACTTCTTTGATTTTCCATGGAATGATTACTGCTTCCTTGGCCGGGAGCCATCTGAGTGTGCCTTGCGCGTTACGGAGGTTATTCTCTCGGGCATGGAAGCATACATTCCTTTCTCATATCCTCTGACTAATGCAAGAAAGCCTTGGTTTAATCACACTTGTTGTAATGCTCTCCGCAACAAGGGGAGGGCCTATAAGAAACTCTTATCATATCAACTCAGGGAATCAGTGTGACACCACCACCACAACTACCACCATCACCTACACGCTCAGTCTGCAGGTCAGGTTTAGGCGATATCACATAGGACTTCAAAATATATATGTGTGTGTGGTTCCAACATTTTCAGCCGAGAATAAGTATGTCAGGGAGAGATAGCAAAGTGTTGTAAAAATGAGAAAGCGTTTGTTTTGCTGGCTGGAGGAGAGAGAGAGAGAGAGAGAGAGAGAGAGAGCTAATGAAGAGGGGCCAGGGAGAAAGAGAAGGAATGGAAATAACAAAGGACAAGAGTCAGTAAGAAAGAAAAATGGAAAATTAATGAACGTAGAACGGAAAAATCAGACAGGAAAATGAGATAGAAGAACCTTGTGTTTATTGGTATTTGTGTGTGTGAGAGAGTTAAGAAGATAGGAAGATAAGAATTTGGTGATTGCGTTCGTGTGTGTGTGTGTGTGTGAGAGAGAGAGAGAGAGAGAGAGAGAGAGAGGACTATGAGCTCAGTTTAGAAAAAGTTAAAGCTATCTTGCAGCACGATGACAACGTTTAATTATATTCTTCCCATCTTTAGACGATGTTAGTAAAAATAAGGAGACTTCGAGCGGTCAGGGTTAGGTTTTGCCTTCCTTAACCCTTCCCCCTCTTTTAAGTGCTCAGGGTCCTTAAATTGAATAAAATCGTATGATGGAGTATGAATAAAACACTGACAGAGTATTTAATTTGCGGGAGCGGTCCTCTTTCGTCAGGTTAAAAAATGAGCACATACTGTCTGAAGGATGAAGTGGTATTTTATCTTGACTTATTTTTGTGAGAAAGCAAATTTTAGTAATGTAAAAAATTATTCGTAATTATGTCTTTGTATCCCAGCCTTAATAATATAATCGCAAGACCTATAGGTATCCATTTTTTGAAAGAATAAATTGGAGAACTTTTAGAAGTATTTGACTCCCTCTTTCCCCCCCCTGAGATTTCGCACCTGTCGTCACCTTACAGTGATGCCAAGTGGACGATCTACATCCCCGTATGGTATAGGGAAAAACAGTTCACCCTTTCATTGACTTCTTATATGTTAATCCTCATGACCATTGTAATGTATTATTATTAATGTAATGGCATCGTTATTTTCATTAGGGCCTTCACGACTAGCCCTGGTGTGCGTGGAGACTCATTAAATACGAATTGTCAGCTTAGTGAATATTTACTTGGACATGAGATTATCATTTTCATCTGACGACTGACTTAGCATCATGTGATAAGTAACATAGCACCGTTCTCTTTATTTTGAGATATTTTCATGCGTTATTGGGGAGTATGTGTATTTAGAGACAAAGTTGCGAGCAGGTTTGGTTCATATATGTATGAATGAAAGATTTGGCAACACTGCATTATACCTTCGGAGATTGGAATGAGGGTGGACAGATGCGTAGCTTTGTCTTCAAAAGTTTATTATATTTTTTGTGACTAAGTGAATGCAGCGAAACATGATGAAGATTTCCCGTAATACCTGTTCAGGATGTCAAAGCAAAGGACCTGAGATGCTGGGTATGACGTTGGCTGTGGAATTTCTTAAGAGTCAAAGGTGAAGCAGTGTCACCCACCTTGAGAAGGTTAGGGTCGTGATTTTGTTGATATGCTATATCTTTGCTGTGCCTTTGTCTATAAAGTATGTACAATTAACCTTTTATTAATGTGATTACAGTGAACTTGGTAAACATTGTATAACCAAAAATCTATTCCATCCAACACTGGTACTGTAACTTAGCCATACGTACGATATATGTGGTTAGAAATATTTACAGTAGCTTAATATTCATGTTTGTATCGCAGTATCTGATGCCTGGTTGGTTAAATATGTATTGGTAAGAATATTATAACCATGGTGCATTTTACGGGAAGGATATGGAGACACTCATACATTGTAGGGGAAATTTAAGAAGACATTACAGCTGGTTTTGTTTCGGTTTAACATGTAATTGTTGAGATTTTTTTTTTTTTTTTTGTATTCTGTGAAATGAATACTGTATAGGTAGGTTTGCATTTTTGGACAGTCAAGGTTATTCTGATTTTACTTCTAATTTANAGAGTAAGTGTGAAATTAAACCATGGCAAAATGAGACTAGGTGCATTTAAAAATTATGAAGTGTTAAAATGCTAAGTCAGCTTTCCGTAAATTAAAATTGATATACAAGATAGAACAGAGTCATATTTTGGTATTATTGCACTGTCAGCCAACACTTCAAATTTATTTGTTATTCCGGAGCTTTTTTTTTTTTTTTTACCTTGACTCAGATTAAGGTAGGTTAGGTTGGTTAATATTTGGTTTGGTTTGGTTAGGATTCTGTCTTCCAGGGAGGTGTCTGAAATGGCAACTTTACCTGCATTATTTATGGATATTTTGTGGTGCATGGTTTGTTGTGGGAATTAGCAGATGAACGGTAAGTTTTATGCTTATTGTAAATAGAAGGTTTGGGTAAGTTTTTATGCTCACTTTTGAAAAATGGCGTGAAACTTCAGGAGAGCTCCCAGGGCGACATGGATGTGATTCATTTGTGGCCGCCCTATATGGGATTAAGATGTCAAGTGATAGATTTTTTTTCTCAGTAGTGGCAGTTCCCGTTAATGGAGCATCCGCTATACGGGAAACCAGTGATACAAGAATGGACAATTTAGACCCAGATTCAGTAATGTGAGTAGGGTCAGTTAACCTAACCCTGTTTTTACCATAAGTAATGTACTCTTATTTAAATTTTGATATACATATATGTATTTTTAAATCCATTGTACGAATTTATTCTGTCCAGTCAGTCCCTCATTAAACGGGTCCTGCCTGTAAGGTATAACATAATTGTCATTGTGATAGCTTTATAAAGTTACAGAAATATGTAATTTAGAAGTTACGAACTAGACAGCCACCCGTTTTAGATGGAAACTGTACCAGGTGGCCACCCGCCATGTTGGGCTTTTGGGTTGATTCAGTTCCAGAGTTATTTTGTCACTAATTGTTCATCCTTACTAACCTAACCTAATTCAGCTGAGTCTAACGTTTTAACAACCTGAACGATTTGGGGATGAATGAGTTCCAGGTCCATAACAATCCAGTGCTCTCTGCAGGATGCCACAGCAGATGTCAGTAAACCTAACTTTGTGCTCTTGAGTAACATGTTATTTTCACAGAATTTAAATGTCATTAATGAATTGTACAATCTTTAGTAACATAATTGATATTTCTGAAGAATCTGCATGTCATACCGGGTAATGAATTTACAGTTATGGCACAAAAGATAATCCCAGTCATAAAATTTTCATCATTTGTTAATGGGAGACTGGGTGTTCTACAGTTTGACCAAAGATAGCAATTGCAAACAAACTTTTATGCATACTGTGACATAAACTGAAGAAAATTAATATCCGAGTGGGGTTTGAACAGCATTGTTCTGAATTCTGTCATCATATGTCAGTATATACTGTATGCCCAAGAGAATATTAAGATGTACTGGGTATCTGCATTGCTTGTCAGTATAGTGTGTATATGTTTTAAGACTGCAAAGATATAAACTGATGGGTCCTAGTATAACTGAGAAAGCTATATCCTTTGGTCCAAACATGGAATCTTTGGACTTAGCCTGTTTGGTCCACACCTTGGCATCTGTCAGACCTAACTGTGGCATCCTGCTCATGTAGCTTCGGCATCTTTTGTATAGAATGGTAGCATACTGTATATAAAGCAGTACCATTCTTCGTGTAGAATGTTGCCATCTTTTGTACTGTATTTACCAGTATTGTTGCCTTCCCTTGTTTGTAATGCTGCCATCCCTCATATGCGGCATTTCCTGTGACAAGGGCGATTGTTCATTTTTATAGTTTTGAGAAAGACGTGTCTGAATGACATTACCAACATTCTCGTATAACTTTGGATGCAGTTGCCACCCTCTTGAAGGGGTATATTTGCCTGGCTTAATACACACACAAAAATTCATTGGGATTGGCTTCTCAAATCCTCGGAAAATAGGAACTTTTTAGCTATTTCACAAATGCATAAATGTAATAAAAATGTTATCTTTACACTCCAGTAAAATATGCTAATTTGGTCCTTGAAAAATATGTTGAGAAGGGTGTTAGAAAGAAGATTTAATTTTACTGGCCTCTGAAAGTACTGTATTTTGAAAACCACATGTATACTCTGTGGTATTATTGAACAAACCAGACAATCTTTTTACATTTTTATGGAATCTCATCCCATATTCACACAGACTTTTGTAGCACATATGAACTATCAAAGCATAACTGAAATTTACATAGTGTCGATATCTGGTTGACAAAGGGTTAGGTAGTACTGTTCATGTAATACTGAATGAATCAACTGTGTTTTTACATCCATTATTTATATCCGAAATAGTTGTACATTCGTTCGTACATACATAATCATGCCTCCATGCTTCCTCATAAGTATTCCTAATACAGTATTGAGGGTGACTGTGGTATGGCAGTTGTTTTTAATACTGAAAACTAAACCAAGTGCCCATTCCAGTTACTTCCTTCCCAGCAGTTGCTGGATGCTATTGAGATTGGGGAAAAATAAAATCTGAAGTTTGTAAGAAAGTTAATAACTGAGAATTTCATCTAGAACTTTGACTCTACTTATGGTTGAGTTTCCTTGTAAGAGAATTGATTGTGTGGGTAGCTACCAAGAATGAAGCCACACTTCATTCTTATGGCAATAACTCCCAGAGTTGACATTAGCTATTTGTGATCACAAGGGGTTGGGTAGCTTATTAAGTTTCATTGAATTACACTCAGCGAACCCATAATGTGGATATCCATAAATGTCATTTGTATATGCTGTTAGTGCACATAGTTGGTGGTCAGGTTCAGAATGTTAAGCCTAACTGCACGAATTGTGCATAGTACATGACGTACCGAAGGGTAAAATGTGGCATTTCTGGCTATTGCATTTGTGGCTCCTTACTGCTCAGAGGCCCACAGTGCACCTCGTCCCATCTTCATCACACTAAACCCATCCACCAACACAGTTCACCTTAATTACAGTACTCCCAACCCTCGGCTATCGCGCATTCCGCAATAGTGTATTACCGCTATCACGCATGTTTAAAAAACCTACCCAGATTCCTTTATCACACACTAAATGCCTGCTATCACGCACCAGCCTTGTGGATCGAGCAAAAAAAAGCTTGGCCAAGTGGACACATCAGCTGACCAACCAAAACATTCAAGATGGCGAAGGATGCTACTCAAGCAGTGATTTTTTTTTTTTATGCAAGGAAGAAGGAGCCAAGGGCCATGGGCCCGCATACTGTTCCTTCCAAGAAAAGGTAAAAACAATACAAAAGAGAGCCAAATTCAAGATCCATTCATTTCGAGATGCCTGGACACACTGCGTTTGAAAGATTGGAGATCATAGGAAGCAGGGAATACAGACAGAGGGAGACAGTTCCAGAGTTGACCAGTTGCATAAATGAAGGACTGGGAGTAACGGTTAACTCTTGCATTAGAGAGTTGGACAGAAAAGGGATGAGAGTTTGTTGCTAGACGGGCACTACGTGCCCGTCGTAGAAGTGGAGGAATACAAGCAGACAGTTCAGAGGAACAGTGACCATTGAAGTAGCGGTAGAAGAGAGATAAAGAAGCAACAGTGCGGCGAAGAGACAAAGGTTGAAGGGAATCAGTAAGAGGAGGAGAGTTAATGAGACGAAAAGCCTTTGACTCCACCCTATTGAGAAGAACCGCATGTGGGGAGCCTCCCCACACATGAGAGTTGTACTCCATACACGGGCGAATAAAACCCGTGTACAAGGTCAACATCTGTGCAGGGGTAAAGAAAGCTCGGAGTCGGGCCAGCACACCTAATCTCTTGGAAGCAGATTTCACAAGAGATGTAATATGTTCTTTCCAAGACAAATCCCGAGAGAATGAAACCCCTAGCATGTTCAAGGATGATGCTGGACCAAGCTGAAGAAGTTCATTTGATAAAGTCTGTATGCTCAAGTGTGAATAAAACTCCTCTATAATACATTAATAACCACTTTTATATACGTGATGATGATGATGATGGGAGGCCTTATACTTCGTCTTGGCTTAGAGATAGGTGCTTCGTCACCAGCACTTTCATAGCGGTTTTACAAACAAACCTATAAACTAGTCACTACAGTATACCCAAAGACTTTTAACTGTTTCATTACTTAACACAATGAATTTTGTGAAGTTCAACCTCTTCATAGAAGTGAAAAGAGTCCACAGTTGGAGCACTTGCAGTACACAGCTGAAGCGGCCGCCATCATTTTTATTTATAAACAGTGGAGCATGCTGATAAAGTCTGTACAGTATGCTCATTTTTTTACTATAATATATGTGGTACAAAATGGGTATCTTAGGGGTAAATATTGAGGTCATGGCACCAATTAGAATTATTACCATAAGTTCTTCACTTCGGCTATTGCGTTTTTGGCTATAGCGCAGCCATGGCGGCACCAATTAGGAGTGATAGCTGAGGGTGGGGTGTACATGTATTTCTTGTATTTATCAGTGTGTTCTTAAGGCTAATTCGGGGAAAGTTATGGCAGGCTTAGGAGGATCGTTAGGGAAGGTGCCAACCAAATTTTTCCAGTGGCTTTGTGTTTCGTAACATGATTTTTCATAATTCTCAGCATATTGCTAGTCATCTTGCTGCATTGTAGGTGATCTGGCTGTAAATGGTCACTCAGCTGAAGCCCTCACTACCAGACTGTAATACATGTACAGGGTGGTTTGTCATATAAAGCTGTTTACAGTTCCTCTTCAGCTTTTGACTTGTTTGCTTGGCTTCGTATGTCGACTTACATAAGTCTGTATTAATAAACTCAAAGAAACCAAGGGTGCCAAGAATGTTGAAATCAGTCATGATTAATGTTTGGGATGAGGCTAATCTACTTATCTATTGCCAGACGCCATATTCCCGTAAGGGGTGCCCATTTGACTTTGAGTTATTTGTTTTACAGGGAGGGGCACTAACCCTCCACCAACCCACTTGCTGACACGTAGGGAACACGTATGGTTTGGTTATATGGTTACCACCCAGCATTGTAAATGGTTTCTTAGATTACAGGAAACCATTTGGCTTGTCACTCAATGTAAAGCCACCTGTAAAGGAAAGAAACGCAATAAGAAGTGACAGGAAAGATGGGAGAAATAGGAAGAAAGGAGGGCAGGCACAGAAAAAGAATGATAAAGGCTAAGGAAGAAGTAGGCAGCACTACATCAAGTGATGATTTCTATATTTTTTCTGGCTTATGAGAGGCAGTTTTGCAAGGCTGACAAATACTAATTGCAGCCAGTGGGTTAAAATAATTTTATCTTTCATGGTCATCCAGGCATATGTGGTTGACTTCCTTCTCATAATGGCCATGAAAGCCTCTGAATGCAATAACCTACCTCAAGGCCTATACAGTAAGGGGTAGAGATGTACTTATGTATCAGTATTGGTGGTATCGGCCCATTTTTAGAGCATCTTAATTAGTATCGGCTGATTTTCTGCCGATGCTACCGATACTTAAAAGGAATTTAGTGTGTAGCGTATCACTCACAGGAAGTTGTTTTGTTAAATAGAATTTGGATGTTTTATAGGGATGAAAAATAAATTATTGGTAATATCCCCGTGGTGGCTGAGTGGTTAGCGTCACTGACTTTGAAGCTGCCAGCCCGTTAGCGCCAGAGTTCGAATCCTGGTGCGGGCAGCTGTGGTTACTTGACTCAGGTGTCCATCCACCCTTTGTGGGTTGGTAGGTAAAATGAGTATCTAGGGTAACACCTAGGGGAGGTGACTGTGGTGACCTGGATGATGCAGTGGCCTTGTGTCCCAGGTTATTGGGTGAATAACGCCACAGGCTCAAGGCCTATGTTACGGAGATGAGCACCGCGCTAAGTACCTCAGTGGCGTATGCTCTCACCTCTAACATCCAATTATTTAGTATCATATTATTTTGAGTATATGGTGCATAGTAATACAGTACATTCTTTGGTAATGAGCCACATCTGCCACCATGGACATGTATGAGACAGGTTGGTAGCCTCGCATCAGTGGCTCAGGGCCCTGCCACAGCCCTCAGACAGCAGGCACCACCCTCCCTCACTATCCCCACGCAGTGTTCTGCCTACGTGAGTTACGGTTTCATAGCTTTAATGATTTTTTCTTATTAATACGTATAATTATTTAATTTTATTCGTATTTTTATTTACAGTTCTACAGCACGACAAATTTTCGGGATGGGTACTACAAGTAGAATATGGTTGTTTCTTTTACAGAGGTTTGGCTTGGTATCGGTATTGGTCAAAATGTTGGTATCGGTACATCTCTAGTAAGGGATGTATTGTACTGGGTATTATTATAATTTAAAGCATGAAGATGTGGACATGCCTTCAGTTTTGATAATTTTAGATACAAGAATGGTAGAATGCAGTCATCCCTTGATTATCCATGCCAGCATTAACGGGAATTTGTCATTATCCATCAGAGCAAAAAATCTGTCTGAATTAAAGCAGTATCTGTCTTTGACTGTTATTTATCAGCACACATGGAAAGAATTTTTCAAACTTCTCGCTGCTTCCTGAAACGCGTGCCACCAATGATTCCCACCAGAACAAACCCCCGAGCATGTGTTGGGGCCGCTCCACCTCAGAGAAAGTAAGCTGTCTGGTGTTGGCCTGAGTTAAAGTTTGGTATGGATTTTGTTTTTTAATTTAATTTTATTTATTTATTTTTTGGTAATACAACAAAGAACCAGAGGCCAAGCCTATAAGATTGTTTCCTCCAAGAAATAACAATGTAACAGAAAGCCAAATTCAAGATCTGTTTATTTCATGATGCCTGGACACACTGTCTAAAAGTAGGAAATACAGATAGAAGAAGACAGCGCCAGAGTTGACACATTGCATTTGATGCGTAACCTGTGTCCTATACTTGCCTGCTTCAGCCTCGTTGTTGTGTAAATGATCTATCTATCTGTCTATTGCCAGACGCCTCAATCCCGAATGGGGTGGCCACAAACAAATCGCCTCCATGTCACTCTGTCCCCTGACATTTCACTACCACGCTTCCAACTCACACCCCCCTCTCTCATATACCTCTCCACTCCATCCCTCCATCTCATCCTCGGCCTCCCCCTCCCTCTTGCCCCCTCCACCTCACTCACATACACTCTCCTCGTCAGTCTTTCACTCTCCATCCTCTCCACATGCCCAAACCACCTTAACTTGTTTCTCCTAACACTTCCCATCACGTCCTCAACCACACCACAACGCTCCTTCACTTCCTCATTTGTTAGTCTGTCTCTCCATGTGACTCCACATGCTCCTCTCAAATAACTCATTTCCACTGCTCTCACTCTTGACTTCTGTCCTTCCAACAGGGTCCAAGCTTCGCTTCCATATGTCAGTGTTGGTATCACAATATTCTCATGTAACAACTTTTTCACTTCCATGCTCACCTCCCTGTTTCTTATCACTGCATTCAACGAACCAGCAACCTTCCTTCCCTGCGGTACCCTTTCGAGCACTTCACCCTCCAGACTTCCATCCTTACTCATCACACTGCCCAAGTACTTAAATTCACTCACATTCTCCATATCCTTCCCATCCAATCTCACTGTACACTCATTGGCTTCACTTCTCTCGAAGACCATCACTTTACTCTTCCCCACATTCACCTTTAGATTCCGTTTCTTACATACTCTCCCAACTCATCTACCAAGCCTTGCAGCTCCCCTTCATCTTCACTCAACAACACAGTATCATCTGCAAACAACAGTACAGGGAGTTTCCAAACACTGCCGTCTCTCACTAGGGCCGCTCCAACATCCACTGCCCGATCTTGTATCTCTTTTATAACCCCATCCATATACAAATTGAACAACCATGGAGACATGACACATCCTTGTTTCAATCCAACCTTCAGATGGAAAGATTCACTCAGTTTGCCATCCACATGCACTGCAGCCTTAGCACCCTCATACATACTCTTCACTGCCTTCCACAACTTCCCATCCACTCCATATATTCTTAATACCTTCCACAAACCTTGTCTGTCCACCCTGTCATATGCTTTCTCCAGATCCATGAAGGCTGCATACAACTTCTTGCCCTTCTCTAGAAACTTTTCCACTAAGGATCTAAGAATGAATATCTGGTCTACACAACCTCTTCCCTTCCTAAAACCTCCTTGTTCTTCTCCAACTAATTCCTCAGTAATTTCCCTAACTCTGTCAATAAGTATCCTACCATATACTTTTCCTATTACACTGAGAAGGCAAATGCCCCTATGATTACCACACACTGCTTTTTCCCCCTTTCCTTTGTACAGAGGAATAATTATACTTGACTTCCAATCCTCCGGGACTCTACCCTCCTCCCAAGCCAATCTGCACACCTTCCACATCCATTCTGTTACTATCTCTCCCCCATGCTTCAGCATTTCACCATACACTCCATCAATTCCTGGGGCTTTCCCCATTTTAACTTTCTTCATTGTTTCCACCACTTCCATCCTGGTGATTTCTTCCTCTCTTCTCACAACCCTCCTTCTCCCTGCCATTCCCCAGCCACTTATACTTGCATTACTTTCATTCTCTATGTTCAACAGTTCATTAAAGTGTTCTCTCCATCTGTTTACTTTTTCTCCCTTCTCCACTAGTAATCTACCATTTTTATCTTTCACACCCCCACTGACTTCATTGGCACCCTGTCTAGCTCTCTTTACCTCCTTCCAGAACATTTTCTCACATTCCCTCCACTTTGCACTCAAATTCCTTCCAAATTCCTCATCCACTCTCTTCTTACTAATCTTTTCACCTCTCTCCTCCTCACTACATATAACTCTCT